>JAJKFH010002133.1:0-20274 GCA_023333565.1 Puffinus mauretanicus
CCGTCTCCATGGTCTGGGAGTCCTCCAGGTGTACTCTCTAGGCCAGACTCTCCATGGTCTGGGAGTCCTCCAGGTGTACTCTCTAGGCCAGACTTTGCGCTCTCTCTATGGTCCGGGAGTCCTCCAGCTGCACACTCTGCTCCGGACGCTGCTCTCTATGGTTCGGAAGTCCCCCAGGTGCACTCTCCGGTCCGGACGACCGTCTCGATGGTCCAGAAGTCCTCCAGCTGTACTCTCTAGGCCGGACATTTTTCTCTATCGTGCAGAAGTCCCTCAGGTACATTCTATGCACCTGGACCTCCGTCTCTATGGTCCGGAAGTCCTCCAGCCCTTCTCCCCGCCCCCCCTAGGGCTCACAGCCCCCCCCCCCAGCCCCACTCCCCGGCCCCCCGGGATGCACAGGCCCACTCCTCCGCCCCCTCGGGAGTCCGCAGCCCCCCCAGTCCCCCTCCCCAGATGCTCACCGGGCGAAAGGAACGGCTTGGCGTCAAGCTCTGCGGGCTGCCTGTGGCCCCTGCAGAGCCGACGATCCTCGGCAGCCCACACGCGGGGCGAAGCTAACAGCCTGAGGAGGAGTCACAGGGTGCCGCAGCGCCTGCCACAACCCTCCTTCCCAGCCTGCTGCTGGAGCACGAGGCACTTGAAAGCAGCAGGAAAGAACAAGGATGGCCTCGCAAGATGGCAGCAATAACGCGGGGAGCCTAAAGCGTTTAGCCAGGCAGGGCTTGCCACTCACCTTGTGCCGTGGTTTAATCCCAGCCGGCAACTCGGCACCACACAGCCGCTCACTCGCTCCCCCTTGGTGGGAGGGGGGAGAGAATTGGCAGGGCAAAAGTGAAAAAACTCCACTTGTAAGGAAAAGGGGGGGGAAAAAAACCCCAACAGAGGGAAAAACCCCAGACAGACAAGCGGTACAAATGAAAACAACGGCTCGCCGCCAACCGCCCGATGCCCAGCCAGCCGCGGCCCAGCAGCGGCCCCCCTGCCAACCGCCCCCCGAGTTCTATTTCCTGACGTCATAGGGCCTGGAACATCCCCTGGGTCCGTCGGGGTCAGCTCTCCCAGCGGTGCCCCCACCCAGGCCCTCGCGCACCCCCAGCCTGCTCGCTGGCAGGGCGGGGCGAGGAGCAGAACAGCCCCCGGCACCCTGCAAGCGCTGCTCAGCAGGAACTCACGCGGCCCCGCCTCACCGACGCCCTTTTCAGCACAAACCCAAAACGCAGGAGGAGGGAGAGCGGGGTGGGAGCGGGGCGCGGGGGAGCGGGAGGGGGGTGCCAGAGTTTGGGCAGGGGGCAATGGGCAGGTTGGCGGGGCAGGCAGCACCCCAGGGGTCTGGGGCAGAGGGGTTACGGCGATGCCCCTCAAATGGCTGGTGTTTCACCCCAAATCTTCCCCAAATCGGGGGGTTTTTTGCTTTTCTATAATATCAAAACTGGGTTTTTTTCCTTTTCCAAAATATTCCATTTGGAGGTTTTTCAACGCTTTTTCGCAACAAAAATTGGTGATTTTTGCTTTTTCGTTTTGTGCGTGAAAACGGGGGTTTTTTTGCTTTCCGGCTGCACCAATCCTGGTGGATTTGGCTTTCCCGGGAGCTCCAAGTTGGGTATTTTTCCCCCAAAATTGCGGGGTTTTTTTTTTCCCCACCCCTTGCAGGCCCCGAATTAGGGGTTTTGTGGTATTTTTAGGCCATGGCGGCAGGTCCCGCTCCGTGTGCACGGCCCTGCAGGGGAAAGTCCCTGTTGGGGGAACTGGCCCCAAATCAGGATGGGAAAAGGCGGAAAAGGAGAACAGGGAAGAGGCAGCTTTTGAAAGCGCTTTTGTGTCTTCAGTGGAGAGGTGTTTCGGGGGGTGTGGGGGGTGAAGAGTTTTTAAATCCTTTCTATAAACAGGGTTTCTTTGCATTTTAAAAACCTTCTCTATCATAGACATCTACGCTTAACGTAGTTACACATACCTCTCTCTCTCTATATATTTAGTGAATATATTTGTTTCACTTATACCCCCCTATTTCCCCCTTATTATATATAATACCTGCTCAGACTATATATCTGTCGACTTACATATTTTGACACTTCAATCTCTTTATAGACTTCTCTATTTACACTTACATATATTTACACCTATCTCTTTAGAGACTTAGATTTTAGACTGAGATATCTATTTACACTTACAGATCATCTCTTAGATTACGCAGAATGCCTATTTAGGCTCTCTATGTAACAGGTAGTAAGTGTAGACAGCGGTATCTATTCAGACTTTTTTCTATTTTAAATTCCTTCATACATAAAATATATCATCCTTTTTGCATTTGGAAGTTCGTTCTTTTTTCATTTATATAGACGTTGAGTTATTTTCGTATTTTAAAACCCTATATACGTCTTTCGCATTTTTTTATACTCTCAAATCCTTTCTGTAATAGGGCAGATATAGGTTCTTATTTTGAAATCCTTTTATCCGTATAAAGGAATATTATTTTTCAACATATAGAACAAGGAGAGATTTTTCTCTATTTCGAGGCCTCACAGATATATTTACAGTTTTTAAAAATTTTTGAACCCCCCCATGAATTATCAGGCATTTTTGGGCTATGACCCCCTTTTTGGGGGAGGGACCCCCCCATGACCCCCCCATTCCCCACTCACCTGCTCCTCCACGGCATCATCAGCCCGCCGGTGATGTTGGGGTGCCCCAAATGACATCATCACCCCTCCAGGCCCCCAACCCCCCCTTTTTATTCAGCCCCCCAAAAGGCACAACATGAGGGAAACGGCCCCAACCGGCAGCTCGTTACTTTAGTAATGCCGTTGACGTATGTACGCACGCGCCCCCGCCAAAAAGGGGGGCTCTGCTAGAAAGATAAAGGAGGGGCGGCCCCCCCAAACGCTTGCAGCCCCCCCCAGCCCCCGTCCCGCAGGCTGGCAGCCGGCCCCTTACCCGCAGCACGCCCAACGACCGGCAGGCAAACCTGGGCCGGGGGTCTCTCCTGAGCGCCACGGGACGCTTACAGCGAGGCATCTGAAAAACAAAAATCCCAACTGGCATTTCAGCACGTTAAAAAAACAGCACCCAAGGCAGCAGAGGAATTCAGTCGGGAGAAGGGAGAGGGTAGCAGTCGAGCTAAAGGAGGGTGCCAGGCAAACGGGTCAGCTCGAAATACAACGCGGCCTTTAAAAGCTCGAGCGATTTGACCGCTTAAAATCCGCGTGAGGACTAATTGACGCGATTCTGAACACGTCCTTAGCAGAGAAGTAAACGCTCTCGCTGGTGTCGGAAAACGCCTCGTCCCTTCCTTACAGCACCGCTGCCGGGAGATAACCCCGTGAGGCTGCAGGACGAGGGCGCGCCGTAATCGGCATCTATGCTCACGGATCCGCCGCCACAGCTCCAGCCCTTGCGCTGCTGCTGCTGCTGCGCACCTCGCTCGCTTGGCCGATAAAGCTGAAAGTGAAGTGTAAAACTTTGAAGAGTAAAATGAAGGAGAAAGAACAAATCTCAACAATTCATTTTATGCTAAAAAGGCGTGCGTACGTTTACATACGTACAACGAGAAGGCTTATACTATAAAAATATTTGATTTTCCTTTTGCGTTCATTGAAATTGCGTAGCTGTGAATTCATACCGTTAAATTATCTACCTCCAAACTACACAGCTAGCGTTTGACCAGGGGTTTTGCGTGCGTCACATGACTAGGAGGGACGCCTGGCCAGCTGCGCCGAGACCGATGCTACCGAACTGCCGGGGAAAGGCGCCGTCGAAAGCGAGACAGAAATAAAGGACTTCAGAGCACTCTGCCAAAAGATCGGGGAAAAAACCCGCAACGTTCAGTTGCCTCTCTTTTTAAACGTTTAGAGCAACTACCTAACTGCTTAAGCACGCCTAATAAATTATACGCTACAGCTATTTGGCAGTTGCAGTTTAAACAACGCAAGTCAGTTTGGAAGTTATACAATTTTAACTTTCTTTTTAAAATTGCATTTACGATAGAAAAATCAGTGAGATAAGAGATCTCCCATACGGTTTTACTTTTTTTTGAGGGGGCGGGGAGGGGGGCAGGCGGTGGGGAATATCAAATCCCCGGTGCTGCAATACATCAGGCTACCAAAAAGGACTGGCAGGTTTGCTAATGCTGTTGGCCGTACCCGAGCGTGCGGAGGAACGCGTCTTTACGATCTCTCGACCGTTACACCCGAGAACCAAAGATCAGCCATACGTCGACTACTGGAAGACGTGCTGCGCTCGGGTCTTTGCAAGGAAATCGGCTTACCCCTTTTTTTTTTTTTCCAGAGAGCGCGAAAAGTCTCGTTGCGGATGACTTCTACTGCCGAGCACGACATCTCTGAAGATCCATTCTGATGGGAAGTTTGTAAAAGGCAACTCCTTTGAATGAGAAAGATTTCCATTCTGGAAAATCTCTTTCCAACCGAAGTCAAAATTACGCGCTGCGGGTTAAGGAAAAAGGACACGATAGAAGCAGTAACTCACCAAAACCACATCAGCACTCTCTGTCGCTAGTTACGAGGCTGCTACCGCTTCTCGGGAAAGCCTGGAAAACACACCGAAGCGACGCCGATTTGTCCCGTGTTGTCCACGCCTCTTCTTTGACCTTGATTGCTTTTAGCACAGATGCTAGTATCTCAGTAAGGTTTTCGAGTGCTCCTGTAAGGTATTTTAAACACTGACTGACTGAAAAAGCATAAAGCTTTTATCGTGAAAACAAAGCCTGTTTCTCCCGAACATCCGAACTCTTAACAAACGGTTCCTCTCCTCTTCTAGTCCAACGTTATTTTCACAGCACCCTTTCATAGCAAGCGCACAGAAACAGAAGACTGTGCTTGCAGGAAGAGAAAACAGACGGAGGGAAGCAAGCTTTGCATAGGCGTACCACGCTCCAGAACAGACCTCCTTTATTTTTAGTGTTTGCGTTAAAATATTTCACGGTAAAAAATCATACAGAAGGAGAGTTGCCACATTCTTCGTGTTAACTGTAAAGTCCGTGCTACGAGCACCTTACGAAAAATGCAGACGCGTATCACAGGCGTACCTTGTACTTGCAGACCACTATGGATCCTCTCCATCTGTCTCGTACTTTCACGGCAGTTGACGTTCTGCTGAGAGGAAAGGAAAAAAAAAAAAAAAAAAACCAAACAACGTTTAGCACAAAGCTTCCTTTTCTGTGAAGACTACAACTGAGCGGAGGAGAAAGTATTCGGCATCATCTTTGGTGCAGTTGTTGATACAGACCGCTAGAGCTTCTGCATGTTTTAGACAACCGTGCCTTTTTTTTGGCTCATTGGCAGCTTTAGTTTCGCTAGAACTCGCTTTCCTAGAGACGCGCAGGTGACAGGCACAGGTACCTACGTACGTTTTCTCAAGCCTAAGTAGAGCCGCGATTTCCTCACCCTATACGTCCCAAGTTGAGTGTTTTTGTTAAAGAGTACGGCAACCCATCTGTCCTCGCGAACTCGCTGCAAAAGAGGAATCCTCTTTTCCAGGCCGTTTCTCCAAACAGTCCAGATCTTTGAAAACTGCAGTTGTTTTAAAACGAGCCGTTTGGAGCACATTGCCAAACGATGTTTGGCAGTAAGACTTTGATGTGTTTGACGCACGCAAATTTGGGGTAACTCGCTACTTGCTTCCTGCTGTCGTTGTTCTTCCTTCAGAAATTCTACTTGTAGCCAAGTTATTCGCTACCGGTTCAAGCGTTTACCTTCCAGGTATTACCAGCGCATTTACACAGGCGAGGAACTAAATCGCTCTTCTAAAACTACCCGAGTGAAAATTACAGCCACGAAAGAGGAGTGACAGAGAAGAAAAGGAGAGGTCAGGCAGCAAGAGAGCTCTGCAGGCTGCCACCAGTCAACGTCGCACTCTTAAAAAAAAAAAAAAAAAAAACCCAACAAAAAAAAAACCCCAAAACACACAAACACAAAAAAACCCCACAAAAACCAACAACAAACCAAAACCTTGACGTTGTACCTTTTTTTTCTCTTGGAGCTCGTCCCTGTCTCAGCAGATTGTCTCGTCAGAGCACGAAGTGCAGATGATCCGTACCCCGATGACATCTGCACGCGATGAACACGTGTTCAGAAATAGTCCAGATCTGGAAGACTGGTGTCATTTTGCGGTTCCAAGAATCGTAACTCCGTTTTATTGACCGATGCATTTGTGAGGAAACTAAGTAGCTTTTAAACGTAGCCTCTCCTTGGGGAGAAAAATGCGTTAGGGAGTGAAAAAAATGATGATTCAGAGCTCCCAACCATGACGGAGCAGCGGGGAAATTAACGAAAGCGAAGACCAACAGCAGCAACACGAAGCGACATCTGGCTTTAAATTCTGATCGCGTACTTAAGCGGCTCGCCGAGTCTATACCTCGATCCTATGAATGACTAGCCCTTTTTTGGAAGGACCAACTTTTTCCCTTAAAAGTCCTAGATTGAAGACTCCGCTGAACAGAACGTGGATTGAGCCGCAGGACAACATGCCATCCACGCTCTAATGAAAAAAAAAAATCAAGTAGAAATCAAGTTTCAATATCAGCTTCCACCGCGTCTCATTCGTTACGTTTCTAGTGGTACCTGGGCGCTCAAAAATTCACTCTCCTGACACCACGTAGTACTAAAAATTGAGTTATGCCTATAAAAATAAAAGGCTATTTCCAACCTGCCCGTAAAATCAGTACGAACAAACAGCAGAGAAACACTTGCCCCTAAAGAAGGTCACAGGCAGCTCTTAATTTTTCGTAGATGAAAGCTCATTCTTTTCCCTGAAAGGAAAACACTCGTAACTACCCGGGGACCGATGCAGGAACGAGGCACGCACGCTCTGTTAACGGCAACCGTTCATCAGCTTTTCTGCACCGGCAGCAAATTTGCCTTTTCCCTGGGTTTGACGTGGAGCAGCTGCAGCGTCCTTGAACTCGCCAATGTTTCTCCCGGCTCCCCCGGCCCCACACGTGCCATTACCTGAGCAGCAAGCGGCGTCAACCACGCAGGATTTTCTTCACGTGACGCAGAAGGTGACGCTGGGAAAAGAGGAGGCACAAAATGAACCTGTTGGTCACACCCAGCCAACGGTGAAAACCCAGGGAAGGATTCTGCCGTGCGGGGCCGGGCTGTGCACCCCGGGAGCTCCAGCCGGCCGGTTTCGCTCCCCTTTGCCGGGTACCGGGGAGACACCGCCGCCTCGTGCTGCCGCCTGCCCCCCGGGGAGAGCCGGGGGACCCCCACCTCACTTCAGCCCTCGGGACCGGGACCGGGAGAGAGCCTCCACGCAAAGAGAGCGGATCCACGCGTGGCGTGGATTTAATCCCCGAGGGAAGAGGCCGGGCTCCCCGCTGGCAGAAGGACAACTCGCCTCCCTGCCGCTCGGAGCGCCTTGCTGGGGACAGCCCTGCCCGCGCCTGGCTGCTCTTCAGCCGTGCTGGGAGTTCAGTCTGGCCCACGGATGCTCCGGCAAACAGACGCTGCAGCGAATCGCAGCTCCCGCTCGTTCCAGCTGCTGGTAATTTTGCCTCTGGCTAAGGCATGCCCCAGACAGCCGACAGCCCGTCTCGTTCCAGCTCCTGCTTGCTACGGTTCTGGCTAATTGAACCTCCAGCTCTGCACCGTTGATTTCAGCTCCTTCTCCTTACAAGCTCCAGCTATTTGCAACAGCCTGGGCTTTTGACAAGGGCGTAAACCAATCGCTGTCAAAACTCGACTATTAGGATTAAATATCAGAGTTGGACATTGTATAAACATTAATTAGTTTGTACGACTAATAAGTCAATGACTATTCTAAGCAGTCGACAAGGAAGAGCTGGACTCAAAGAGGGCGTGCGGGGTCTGGAAAGCAGAGACCACCTCTTCCCCCCGGAGACCACCGCAGACGTTGAGTTAGGCCTGGTGCATGCCGGCCTACCGCGCTTCGGGGTCCAGCAGGACCAGGCCCCCACCCCCGGGGAGGGTCCACGCACGCTGCCCACCCCCTGCAGCCCCCAATGCCCTCCCACCCCCCCCCGCACAAACGGCCAAACCGGCTTCTGCTTTGGGCCCCCAAACCGGCTCACTTAGCGCCCGTTTCTGAGCCCAAAAACCCAGCTGCTGCGCCTCTTCTCAAGTCCCAAAGGTGCCCCCGGGGAGGGCGAGCGCTTGTGTGATGCTTCGGGCAGAAACGGGGCTGAAAGGTCTGATCCCGGTGCCGGGGGAGCAGAGGCGAGCTGGCTGGGAGCAGCTTTTGCTCCTGGAACAACCCCAAGTCCCTGCTCCGAGGTCTTCCCCTTGGGGCCCTGGGGTGGACCTGGCCCTCCCCTTCAAATGCTCCAGGAGTTTCGGGGGCAGAAGGCCGTTTCTAAGCCCTCTCTCCAGCAGCTCCTCCCTCGACTCGGCCCGCGAAGCCCCCAGTCTGCCTGCAGGGAGGGCTGGGGGCTCCCCGGCCCCACGGGGCGACAGTGGGGACTCGCAGGGAGGATCTGTTTGCACACAGCGCCTCCCCCCCCCCCCGCCCCGGCCCCACTGCGCGGCCCCCCTAGGGCACGCAGCACTCCCCTCCCCTCCCCCCCCCCCCCCAGACGCTCACAGCCCCTCCCCCGCCTGGAGCCCCGCCACAGCCCCACTCCTCGGCTCCCCGGGCCCGCGGCCACTCACACTCACGCTGCGCCGCCGCCTCGGTGCAGAGCCGGCCGCGCGCCCCGTTGAAATACCGTCCGCAGCCAATCAGTGCGCGGCTCCACCGGCCCGCCCGCGCGGGGCACGCCGGGAGTTGTAGTCCCCGCCCAGGGACCGCGCATGCGCACGGCTCGCAGCCCCTCCCCAGCGTTTGCAAGCACTTCCCAGCCCCAGGACCCCCGGAGCTCACAGCACCCGACCACACCATTTCCCAGCCCGCTGGGAGCCCCACTCTCAAGTCCCGCCAGGACCCACAGCCCCACTCCCCAGCTCCTTGGGGGACCTTGAGCTCGATGATGCGGAAGTGCTCCAGGTACATTCTATGCATCGGGAGGTCCGTCTCTATGGTCCGGGAGTCCTCCAGGTCCACTCTATGCGTCCGGAGGTCCGTCTCTATGGTCCGGGAGTCCTCCAGGTCCACTCTATGCGTCCGGAGGTCCGTCTCTATCGTCCGGGAGTCCTCCAGGTCCATTCTATGCGTCCGGAGGTCCGTCTCTATCGTCCGGGAGTCCTCCAGGTGTAGTCTCTGGCCCAGAGATTGCTCTCTATGGTCTGGGAGTCCTCGAGGTACATTCTATGCGTCCGGAGGTCCGTCTCTATGGTCCGGGAGTCCTCCAGCTGCACACTCTGCTCCGGACGCTGCTCTCTATGGTTCGGAAGTCCCCCAGGTGCACTCTCCGGTCCGGACGACCGTCTCGATGGTCCAGAAGTCCTCCAGCTGTACTCTCTAGGCCGGACATTTTTCTCTATGGTGCGGAAGTCCCTCAGGTACATTCTATGCGCCTGGACCTCCGTCTCTATGGTCCGGAAGTCCTCCAGCCCTTCTCCCCGCCCCCCCTAGGGCTCACAGCCCCCCCCCCAGCCCCACTCCCCGGCCCCCCGGGATGCACAGGCCCACTCCTCCGCCCCCTCGGGAGTCCGCAGCCCCCCCAGTCCCCCTCCCCAGATGCTCACAGGGGGAAAGGAACGGCTTGGCGTCAAGCTCTGCGGGCTGCCTGTGGCCCCTGCAGAGCCGACGATCCTCGGCAGCCCACACGCGGGGCGAAGCTAACAGCCTGAGGAGGAGTCACAGGGTGCCGCAGCGCCTGCCACAACCCTCCTTCCCAGCCTGCTGCTGGAGCACGAGGCACTTGAAAGCAGCAGGAAAGAACAAGGATGGCCTCGCAAGATGGCAGCAATAACGCGGGGAGCCTAAAGCGTTTAGCCAGGCAGGGCTTGCCACTCACCTTGTGCCGTGGTTTAATCCCAGCCGGCAACTCGGCACCACACAGCCGCTCACTCGCTCCCCCTTGGTGGGAGGGGGGAGAGAATTGGCAGGGCAAAAGTGAAAAAACTCCACTTGTAAGGAAAAGGGGGGGAAAAAAAAACCCAACAGAGGGAAAAACCCCAGACAGACAAGCGGTACAAATGAAAACAACGGCTCGCCGCCAACCGCCCGATGCCCAGCCAGCCGCGGCCCAGCAGCGGCCCCCCTGCCAACCGCCCCCCGAGTTCTATTTCCTGACGTCATAGGGCCTGGAACATCCCCTGGGTCCGTCGGGGTCAGCTCTCCCAGCGGTGCCCCCACCCAGGCCCTCGCGCACCCCCAGCCTGCTCGCTGGCAGGGCGGGGCGAGGAGCAGAACAGCCCCCGGCACCCTGCAAGCGCTGCTCAGCAGGAACTCACGCGGCCCCGCCTCACCGACGCCCTTTTCAGCACAAACCCAAAACGCAGGAGGAGGGAGAGCGGGGTGGGAGCGGGGCGCGGGGGAGCGGGAGGGGGGTGCCAGAGTTTGGGCAGGGGGCAATGGGCAGGTTGGCGGGGCAGGCAGCACCCCAGGGGTCTGGGGCAGAGGGGTTACGGCGATGCCCCTCAAATGGCTGGTGTTTCACCCCAAATCTTCCCCAAATCGGGGGGTTTTTTGCTTTTCTATAATATCAAAACTGGGTTTTTTTCCTTTTCCAAAATATTCCATTTGGAGGTTTTTCAACGCTTTTTCGCAACAAAAATTGGTGATTTTTGCTTTTTCGTTTTGTGCGTGAAAACGGGGGTTTTTTTGCTTTCCGGCTGCACCAATCCTGGTGGATTTGGCTTTCCCGGGAGCTCCAAGTTGGGTATTTTTCCCCCAAAATTGCGGGGTTTTTTTTTTCCCCACCCCTTGCAGGCCCCGAATTAGGGGTTTTGTGGTATTTTTAGGCCATGGCGGCAGGTCCCGCTCCGTGTGCACGGCCCTGCAGGGGAAAGTCCCTGTTGGGGGAACTGGCCCCAAATCAGGATGGGAAAAGGCGGAAAAGGAGAACAGGGAAGAGGCAGCTTTTGAAAGCGCTTTTGTGTCTTCAGTGGAGAGGTGTTTCGGGGGGTGTGGGGGGTGTGGGGGGTGAAGAGTTTTTAAATCCTTTCTATAAACAGGGTTTCTTTGCATTTTAAAAACCTTCTCTATCATAGACATCTACGCTTAACGTAGTTACACATACCTCTCTCTCTATATATATTTAGTGAATATATTTGTTTCACTTATACCCCCCTATTTCCCCCTTATTATATATAATACCTGCTCAGACTATATATCTGTCGACTTACATATTTTGACACTTCAATCTCTTTATAGACTTCTCTATTTACACTTACATATATTTACACCTATCTCTTTAGAGACTTAGATTTTAGACTGAGATATCTATTTACACTTACAGATCATCTCTTAGATTACGCAGAATGCCTATTTAGGCTCTCTATGTAACAGGTAGTAAGTGTAGACAGCGGTATCTATTCAGACTTTTTTCTATTTTAAATTCCTTCATACATAAAATATATCATCCTTTTTGCATTTGGAAGTTCGTTCTTTTTTCATTTATATAGACGTTGAGTTATTTTCGTATTTTAAAACCCTATATACGTCTTTCGCATTTTTTTATACTCTCAAATCCTTTCTGTAATAGGGCAGATATAGGTTCTTATTTTGAAATCCTTTTATCCGTATAAAGGAATATTATTTTTCAACATATAGAACAAGGAGAGATTTTTCTCTATTTCGAGGCCTCACAGATATATTTACAGTTTTTAAAAATTTTTGCACCCCCCCATGAATTATCAGGCATTTTTGGGCTATGACCCCCTTTTTGGGGGAGGGACCCCCCCATGACCCCCCCATTCCCCACTCACCTGCTCCTCCACGGCATCATCAGCCCGCCGGTGATGTTGGGGTGCCCCAAATGACATCATCACCCCTCCAGGCCCCCAACCCCCCCTTTTTATTCAGCCCCCCAAAAGGCACAACATGAGGGAAACGGCCCCAACCGGCAGCTCGTTACTTTAGTAATGCCGTTGACGTATGTACGCACGCGCCCCCGCCAAAAAGGGGGGCTCTGCTAGAAAGATAAAGGAGGGGCGGCCCCCCCAAACGCTTGCAGCCCCCCCCAGCCCCCGTCCCGCAGGCTGGCAGCCGGCCCCTTACCCGCAGCACGCCCAACGACCGGCAGGCAAACCTGGGCCGGGGGTCTCTCCTGAGCGCCACGGGACGCTTACAGCGAGGCATCTGAAAAACAAAAATCCCAACTGGCATTTCAGCACGTTAAAAAAACAGCACCGAAGGCAGCAGAGGAATTCAGTCGGGAGAAGGGAGAGGGTAGCAGTCGAGCTAAAGGAGGGTGCCAGGCAAACGGGTCAGCTCGAAATACAACGCGGCCTTTAAAAGCTCGAGCGATTTGACCGCTTAAAATCCGCGTGAGGACTAATTGACGCGATTCTGAACACGTCCTTAGCAGAGAAGTAAACGCTCTCGCTGGTGTCGGAAAACGCCTCGTCCCTTCCTTACAGCACCGCTGCCGGGAGATAACCCCGTGAGGCTGCAGGACGAGGGCGCGCCGTAATCGGCATCTATGCTCACGGATCCGCCGCCACAGCTCCAGCCCTTGCGCTGCTGCTGCTGCTGCTGCACCTCGCTCGCTTGGCCGATAAAGCTGAAAGTGAAGTGTAAAACTTTGAAGAGTAAAATGAAGGAGAAAGAACAAATCTCAACAATTCATTTTATGCTAAAAAGGCGTGCGTACGTTTACATACGTACAACGAGAAGGCTTATACTATAAAAATATTTGATTTTCCTTTTGCGTTCATTGAAATTGCGTAGCTGTGAATTCATACCGTTAAATTATCTACCTCCAAACTACACAGCTAGCGTTTGACCAGGGGTTTTGCGTGCGTCACATGACTAGGAGGGACGCCTGGCCAGCTGCGCCGAGACCGATGCTACCGAACTGCCGGGGAAAGGCGCCGTCGAAAGCGAGACAGAAATAAAGGACTTCAGAGCACTCTGCCAAAAGATCGGGGAAAAAACCCGCAACGTTCAGTTGCCTCTCTTTTTAAACGTTTAGAGCAACTACCTAACTGCTTAAGCACGCCTAATAAATTATACGCTACAGCTATTTGGCAGTTGCAGTTTAAACAACGCAAGTCAGTTTGGAAGTTATACAATTTTAACTTTCTTTTTAAAATTGCATTTACGATAGAAAAATCAGTGAGATAAGAGATCTCCCATACGGTTTTACTTTTTTTTGAGGGGGCGGGGAGGGGGGCAGGCGGTGGGGAATATCAAATCCCCGGTGCTGCAATACATCAGGCTACCAAAAAGGACTGGCAGGTTTGCTAATGCTGTTGGCCGTACCCGAGCGTGCGGAGGAACGCGTCTTTACGATCTCTCGACCGTTACACCCGAGAACCAAAGATCAGCCATACGTCGACTACTGGAAGACGTGCTGCGCTCGGGTCTTTGCAAGGAAATCGGCTTACCCCTTTTTTTTTTTTTCCAGAGAGCGCGAAAAGTCTCGTTGCGGATGACTTCTACTGCCGAGCACGACATCTCTGAAGATCCATTCTGATGGGAAGTTTGTAAAAGGCAACTCCTTTGAATGAGAAAGATTTCCATTCTGGAAAATCTCTTTCCAACCGAAGTCAAAATTACGCGCTGCGGGTTAAGGAAAAAGGACACGATAGAAGCAGTAACTCACCAAAACCACATCAGCACTCTCTGTCGCTAGTTACGAGGCTGCTACCGCTTCTCGGGAAAGCCTGGAAAACACACCGAAGCGACGCCGATTTGTCCCGTGTTGTCCACGCCTCTTCTTTGACCTTGATTGCTTTTAGCACAGATGCTAGTATCTCAGTAAGGTTTTCGAGTGCTCCTGTAAGGTATTTTAAACACTGACTGACTGAAAAAGCATAAAGCTTTTATCGTGAAAACAAAGCCTGTTTCTCCCGAACATCCGAACTCTTAACAAACGGTTCCTCTCCTCTTCTAGTCCAACGTTATTTTCACAGCACCCTTTCATAGCAAGCGCACAGAAACAGAAGACTGTGCTTGCAGGAAGAGAAAACAGACGGAGGGAAGCAAGCTTTGCATAGGCGTACCACGCTCCAGAACAGACCTCCTTTATTTTTAGTGTTTGCGTTAAAATATTTCACGGTAAAAAATCATACAGAAGGAGAGTTGCCACATTCTTCGTGTTAACTGTAAAGTCCGTGCTACGAGCACCTTACGAAAAATGCAGACGCGTATCACAGGCGTACCTTGTACTTGCAGACCACTATGGATCCTCTCCATCTGTCTCGTACTTTCACGGCAGTTGACGTTCTGCTGAGAGGAAAGGAAAAAAAAAAAAAAACCAAACAACGTTTAGCACAAAGCTTCCTTTTCTGTGAAGACTACAACTGAGCGGAGGAGAAAGTATTCGGCATCATCTTTGGTGCAGTTGTTGATACAGACCGCTAGAGCTTCTGCATGTTTTAGACAACCGTGCCTTTTTTTTGGCTCATTGGCAGCTTTAGTTTCGCTAGAACTCGCTTTCCTAGAGACGCGCAGGTGACAGGCACAGGTACCTACGTACGTTTTCTCAAGCCTAAGTAGAGCCGCGATTTCCTCACCCTATACGTCCCAAGTTGAGTGTTTTTGTTAAAGAGTACGGCAACCCATCTGTCCTCGCGAACTCGCTGCAAAAGAGGAATCCTCTTTTCCAGGCCGTTTCTCCAAACAGTCCAGATCTTTGAAAACTGCAGTTGTTTTAAAACGAGCCGTTTGGAGCACATTGCCAAACGATGTTTGGCAGTAAGACTTTGATGTGTTTGACGCACGCAAATTTGGGGTAACTCGCTACTTGCTTCCTGCTGTCGTTGTTCTTCCTTCAGAAATTCTACTTGTAGCCAAGTTATTCGCTACCGGTTCAAGCGTTTACCTTCCAGGTATTACCAGCGCATTTACACAGGCGAGGAACTAAATCGCTCTTCTAAAACTACCCGAGTGAAAATTACAGCCACGAAAGAGGAGTGACAGAGAAGAAAAGGAGAGGTCAGGCAGCAAGAGAGCTCTGCAGGCTGCCACCAGTCAACGTCGCACTCTTAAAAAAAAAAAAAAAAAAAACCCCAACAAAAAAAAACCCCAAAACACACAAACACAAAAAAACCCCACAAAAACCAACAACAAACCAAAACCTTGACGTTGTACCTTTTTTTTCTCTTGGAGCTCGTCCCTGTCTCAGCAGATTGTCTCGTCAGAGCACGAAGTGCAGATGATCCGTACCCCGATGACATCTGCACGCGATGAACACGTGTTCAGAAATAGTCCAGATCTGGAAGACTGGTGTCATTCTTGCGGTTCCAAGAATCGTAACTCCGTTTTATTGACCGATGCATTTGTGAGGAAACTAAGTAGCTTTTAAACGTAGCCTCTCCTTGGGGAGAAAAATGCGTTAGGGAGTGAAAAAAATGATGATTCAGAGCTCCCAACCATGACGGAGCAGCGGGGAAATTAACGAAAGCGAAGACCAACAGCAGCAACACGAAGCGACATCTGGCTTTAAATTCTGATCGCGTACTTAAGCGGCTCGCCGAGTCTATACCTCGATCCTATGAATGACTAGCCCTTTTTTGGAAGGACCAACTTTTTCCCTTAAAAGTCCTAGATTGAAGACTCCGCTGAACAGAACGTGGATTGAGCCGCAGGACAACATGCCATCCACGCTCTAATGAAAAAAAAAAATCAAGTAGAAATCAAGTTTCAATATCAGCTTCCACCGCGTCTCATTCGTTACGTTTCTAGTGGTACCTGGGCGCTCAAAAATTCACTCTCCTGACACCACGTAGTACTAAAAATTGAGTTATGCCTATAAAAATAAAAGGCTATTTCCAACCTGCCCGTAAAATCAGTACGAACAAACAGCAGAGAAACACTTGCCCCTAAAGAAGGTCACAGGCAGCTCTTAATTTTTCGTAGATGAAAGCTCATTCTTTTCCCTGAAAGGAAAACACTCGTAACTACCCGGGGACCGATGCAGGAACGAGGCACGCACGCTCTGTTAACGGCAACCGTTCATCAGCTTTTCTGCACCGGCAGCAAATTTGCCTTTTCCCTGGGTTTGACGTGGAGCAGCTGCAGCGTCCTTGAACTCGCCAATGTTTCTCCCGGCTCCCCCGGCCCCACACGTGCCATTACCTGAGCAGCAAGCGGCGTCAACCACGCAGGATTTTCTTCACGTGACGCAGAAGGTGACGCTGGGAAAAGAGGAGGCACAAAATGAACCTGTTGGTCACACCCAGCCAACGGTGAAAACCCAGGGAAGGATTCTGCCGTGCGGGGCCGGGCTGTGCACCCCGGGAGCTCCAGCCGGCCGGTTTCGCTCCCCTTTGCCGGGTACCGGGGAGACACCGCCGCCTCGTGCTGCCGCCTGCCCCCCGGGGAGAGCCGGGGGACCCCCACCTCACTTCAGCCCTCGGGACCGGGACCGGGAGAGAGCCTCCACGCAAAGAGAGCGGATCCACGCGTGGCGTGGATTTAATCCCCGAGGGAAGAGGCCGGGCTCCCCGCTGGCAGAAGGACAACTCGCCTCCCTGCCGCTCGGAGCGCCTTGCTGGGGACAGCCCTGCCCGCGCCTGGCTGCTCTTCAGCCGTGCTGGGAGTTCAGTCTGGCCCACGGATGCTCCGGCAAACAGACGCTGCAGCGAATCGCAGCTCCCGCTCGTTCCAGCTGCTGGTAATTTTGCCTCTGGCTAAGGCATGCCCCAGACAGCCGACAGCCCGTCTCGTTCCAGCTCCTGCTTGCTACGGTTCTGGCTAATTGAACCTCCAGCTCTGCACCGTTGATTTCAGCTCCTTCTCCTTACAAGCTCCAGCTATTTACAACAGCCTGGGCTTTTGACAAGGGCGTAAACTAATCGCTGTCAAAGCTCGACTATTAGGATTAAATATCAGAGTTGGACATTGTATAAACATTAATTAGTTTGTACGACTAATAAGTCAATAACTATTCTAAGCAGTCGACAAGGAAGAGCTGGACTCAAAGAGGGCGTGCGGGGTCTGGAAAGCAGAGACCACCTCTTCCCCCCGGAGACCACCGCAGACGTTGAGTTAGGCCTGGTGCATGCCGGCCTACCGCGCTTCGGGGTCCAGCAGGACCAGGCCCCCACCCCCGGGGAGGGTCCACGCACCCTGCCCACCCCCTGCAGCCCCCAATGCCCTCCCACCCCCCCCGCACAAACGGCCAAACCGGCTTCTGCTTTGGGCCCCCAAACCGGCTCACTTAGCGCCCGTTTCTGAGCCCAAAAACCCAGCTGCTGCGCCTCTTCTCAAGTCCCAAAGGTGCCCCCGGGGAGGGCGAGCGCTTGTGTGATGCTTCGGGCAGAAACGGGGCTGAAAGGTCTGATCCCGGTGCCGGGGGAGCAGAGGCGAGCTGGCTGGGAGCAGCTTTTGCTCCTGGAACAACCCCAAGTCCCTGCTCCGAGGTCTTCCCCTTGGGGCCCTGGGGTGGACCTGGCCCTCCCCTTCAAATGCTCCAGGAGTTTTGGGGGCAGAAGGCCGTTTCTAAGCCCTCTCTCCAGCAGCTCCTCCCTCGACTCGGCCCGCGAAGCCCCCAGTCTGCCTGCAGGGAGGGCTGGGGGCTCCCCGGCCACACGGTGCGACAGTGGGGACTTGCAGGGAGGATCTGTTTGCACACAGCGCCTCCCCCCCTCCCCCGCCCCGGCCCCACTGCGCGGCCCCCCTAGGGCACGCAGCACTCCCCTCCCCTCCCCCCCCCCCAGACGCTCACAGCCCCTCCCCCGCCTGGAGCCCCGCCACAGCCCCACTCCTCGGCTCCCCGGGCCCGCGGCCACTCACACTCACGCTGCGCCGCCGCCTCGGTGCAGAGCCGGCCGCGCGCCCCGTTGAAATACCGTCCGCAGCCAATCAGTGCGCGGCTCCACCGGCCGCCCGCGCGGGGCACGCCGGGAGTTGTAGTCCCCGCCCAGGGACCGCGCATGCGCACGGCTCGCAGCCCCTCCCCAGCGTTTGCAAGCACTTCCCAGCCCCAGGACCCCCGGAGCTCACAGCACCCGACCACACCATTTCCCAGCCCGCTGGGAGCCCCACTCTCAAGTCCCGCCAGGACCCACAGCCCCACTCCCCAGCTCCTTGGGGGACCTTGAGCTCGATGATGCGGAAGTGCTCCAGGTACATTCTATGCATCGGGAGGTCCGTCTCTATGGTCCGGGAGTCCTCCAGGTGTACTCTCTGCGTCCGGAGCCCGTCTCTATGGTCCGGGAGTCCTCCAGGTCCATTCTATGCGTCCGGAGGTCCGTCTCTATCGTCCGGGAGTCCTCCAGGTGTACTCTCTGGCCCAGAGATTGCTCTCTATGGTCTGGGAGTCCTCGAGGTACATTCTATGCGTCCGGACGTCCGTCTCCATGGTCTGGGAGTCCTCCAGGTGTACTCTCTAGGCCAGACTTTGTGCTCTATGGTCCGGGAGTCCTCCATCTGTACTCTCTAGGCCGGACATTACTCTCTATGGTCCGGGAGTCCTCCAGCTGCACACTCTGCTCCGGACGCTGCTCTCTATGGTTCGGAAGTCCCCCAGGTGCACTCTCCGGTCCGGACGACCGTCTCGATGGTCCAGAAGTCCTCCAGCTGTACTCTCTAGGCCGGACATTTTTCTCTATGGTGCGGAAGTCCCTCAGGTACATTCTATGCGCCTGGACCTCCGTCTCTATGGTCCGGAAGTCCTCCAGCCCTTCTCCCCGCCCCCCCTAGGGCTCACAGCCCCCCCCCCAGCCCCACTCCCCGGCCCCCCGGGATGCACAGGCCCACTCCTCCGCCCCCTCGGGAGTCCGCAGCCCCCCCAGTCCCCCTCCCCAGATGCTCACAGGGGGAAAGGAACGGCTTGGCGTCAAGCTCTGCGGGCTGCCTGTGGCCCCTGCAGAGCCGACGATCCTCGGCAGCCCACACGCGGGGCGAAGCTAACAGCCTGAGGAGGAGTCACAGGGTGCCGCAGCGCCTGCCACAACCCTCCTTCCCAGCCTGCTGCTGGAGCACGAGGCACTTGAAAGCAGCAGGAAGGAACAAGGATGGCCTCGCAAGATGGCAGCAATAACGCGGGGAGCCTAAAGCGTTTAGCCAGGCAGGGCTTGCCACTCACCTTGTGCCGTGGTTTAATCCCAGCCGGCAACTCGGCACCACACAGCCGCTCACTCGCCCCCCCTTGGTGGGAGGGGGGAGAGAATTGGCAGGGCAAAAGTGAAAAAACTCCAACAGAGGGAAAAACCCCAGACAGACAAGCGGTACAAATGAAAACAACGGCTCGCCGCCAACCGCCCGATGCCCAGCCAGCCGCGGCCCAGCAGCGGCCCCCCTGCCAACCGCCCCCCGAGTTCTATTTCCTGACGTCATAGGGCCTGGAACATCCCCTGGGTCCGCCGGGGTCAGCTCTCCCAGCAGTGCCCCCACCCAGGCCCTCGCGCACCCCCAGCCTGCTCGCTGGCAGGGCGGGGCGAGGAGCAGAACAGCCCCCGGCACCCTGCAAGCGCTGCTCAGCAGGAACTCACGCGGCCCCGCCTCACCGACGCCCTTTTCAGCACAAACCCAAAACGCAGGAGGAGGGAGAGCGGGGTGGGAGCGGGGCGTGGGGGAGCGGGAGGGGGGTGCCAGAGTTTGGGCAGGGGGCAATGGGCAGGTTGGCGGGGCAGGCAGCACCCCAGGGGTCTAGGGCAGAGGGGTTACGGCGATGCCCCTCAAATGGCTGGTGTTTCACCCCAAATCTTCCCCAAATCGGGGGGTTTTTTGCTTTTCTATAATATCAAAACTGGGTTTTTTTTCCTTTTCCAAAATATTCCATTTGGAGGTTTTTCAACGCTTTTTCGCAACAAAAATTGGTGATTTTTGCTTTTTCGTTTTGTGCGTGAAAACGGGGGTGTTTTTGCTTTCCGGCTGCACCAATCCTGGTGGATTTGGCTTTCCCGGGAGCTCCAAGTTGGGTATTTTTCCCCCAAAATTGCGGGGTTTTTTTTTCCCCACCCCTTGCAGGCCCCGCATTAGGGGGTTTGTGGTATTTTTAGGCCATGGCGGCAGGTCCCGCTCCGTGTGCACGGCCCTGCAGGGGAAAGTCCCCTGTTGGGGGAACTGGCCCCAAATCAGGATGGGAAAAGGCGGAAAAGGAGAACAGGGAAGAGGCAGCTTTTGAAAGCGCTTCTGTGTCTTCAGTGGAGAGGTGTTTCGGGGGGTGTGGGGGGGTGTGGGGGGTGAAGAGTTTTTAAATCCTTTCTATAAACAGGGTTTCTTTGCATTTTAAAAACCTTCTCTATCATAGACATCTACGCTTAACGTAGTTACACATACCTCTCTCTCTCTATATATTTA
>JAJKFH010004117.1:0-17161 GCA_023333565.1 Puffinus mauretanicus
GCAGCGGGGAAATTAACGAAAGCGAAGACCAACAGCAGCAACACGAAGCGACATCTGGCTTTAAATTCTGATCGCGTACTTAAGCGGCTCGCCGAGTCTATACCTCGATCCTATGAATGACTAGCCCTTTTTTGGAAGGACCAACTTTTTCCCTTAAAAGTCCTAGACTGAAGACTCTGCTGAACAGAACGTGGATTGAGCCGCAGGACAACATGCCATCCACGCTCTAATGAAAAAAAAAAATCAAGTAGAAATCAAGTTTCAATATCAGCTTCCACCGCGTCTCATTCGTTACGTTTCTAGTGGTACCTGGGCGCTCCAAAATTCACTCTCCTGACACCACGTAGTACTAAAAATTGAGTTATGCCTATAAAAATAAAAGGCTATTTCCAACCTGCCCGTAAAATCAGTACGAACAAACAGCAGAGAAACACGTGCCCCTAAAGAAGGTCACAGGCAGCTCTTAATTTTTCGTAGATGAAAGCTCATTCTTTTCCCTGAAAGGAAAACACTCGTAACTACCCGGGGACCGAGGCAGGAACGAGGCACGCACGCTCTGTTAACGGCAACCGTTCATCAGCTTTTCTGCACCGGCAGCAAATTTGCCTTTTCCCTGGGTTTGACGTGGAGCAGCTGCAGCGTCCTTGAACTCGCCAATGTTTCTCCCGGCTCCCCCGGCCCCACCCGTGCCATTACCTGAGCAGCAAGCGGCGTCAACCACGCAGGATTTTCTTCACGTGACGCAGAAGGTGACGCTGGGAAAAGAGGAGGCACAAAATGAACCTGTTGGTCACACCCAGCCAACGGTGAAAACCCAGGGAAGGATTCTGCCGCGCGGGGCCGGGCTGTGCACCCCGGGAGCTCCAGCCGGCCGGTTTCGCTCCCCTTTGCCGGGTACCGGGGAGACACCGCCGCCTCGTGCTGCCGCCTGCCCCCCGGGGAGAGCCGGGGGACCCCCACCTCACTTCAGCCCTCGGGACCGGGACCGGGACCGGGACCGGGAGAGAGCCTCCACGCAAAGAGAGCGGATCCACGCGTGGCGTGGATTTAATCCCCGAGGGAAGAGGCCGGGCTCCCCGCTGGCAGAAGGACAACTCGCCTCCCTGCCGCTCGGAGCGCCTTGCTGGGGACAGCCCTGCCCGCGCCTGGCTGCTCTTCAGCCGTGCTGGGAGTTCCGTCTGGCCCACGGATGCTCCGGCAAACAGACGCTGCAGCGAATCGCAGCTCCCGCTCGTTCCAGCTGCTGGTAATTTTGCCTCTGGCTAAGGCATGCCCCAGACAGCCGACAGCCCGTCTCGTTCCAGCTCCTGCTTGCTACGGTTCTGGCTAATTGAACCTCCAGCTCTGCACCGTTGATTCCAGCTCCTTCTCCTTACAAGCTCCAGCTATTTGCAACAGCCTGGGCTTTTGACAAGGGCGTAAACCAATCGCTGTCAAAACTCGACTATTAGGATTAAATATCAGAGTTGGACATTGTATAAACATTAATTAGTTTGTACGACTAATAAGTCAATAACTATTCTAAGCAGTCGACAAGGAAGAGCTGGACTCAAAGAGGGCGTGCGGGGTCTGGAAAGCAGAGACCACCTCTTCCCCCCGGAGACCCCCGCAGACGTTGAGTTAGGCCTGGTGCATGCCGGCCTACCGCGCTTCGGGGTCCAGCAGGACCAGGCCCCCACCCCCGGGGAGGGTCCACGCACCCTGCCCACCCCCTGCAGCCCCCAATGCCCTCCCACCCCCCCCCGCACAAACAGCCAAACCGGCTTCTGCTTTGGGCCCCCAAACCGGCTCACTTAGCGCCCGTTTCTGAGCCCAAAAACCCAGCTGCTGCGCCTCTTCTCAAGTCCCAAAGGTGCCCCCGGGGAGGGCGAGCGCTTGTGTGATGCTTCGGGCAGAAACGGGGCTGACAGGTCTGATCCCGGTGCCGGGGGAGCAGAGGCGAGCTGGCTGGGAGCAGCTTTTGCTCCTGGAACAACCCCAAGTCCCTGCTCCGAGGTCTTCCCCTTGGGGCCCTGGGGTGGACCTGGCCCTCCCCTTCAAATGCTCCAGGAGGTTCGGGGGCAGAAGGCCGTTTCTAAGCCCTCTCTCCAGCAGCTCCTCCCTCGACTCGGCCCGCGAAGCCCCCAGTCTGCCTGCAGGGAGGACTGGGGGCTCCCTGGCCCCACGGGGCGACAGTGGGGACTCGAAGGGAGGATCTGTTTGCACACAGCGCCTCCCCCCACCCCCCGCCCCGGCCCCACTGCGCGGCCCCCCTAGGGCACGCAGCACTCCCCTCCCCTCCCCCCGACGCTCACAGCCCCTCCCCCGCCTGGAGCCCCGCCACAGCCCCACTCCTCGGCTCCCCGGGCCCGCGGCCACTCACACTCACGCTGCGCCGCCGCCTTGGTGCAGAGCCGGCCGCGCGCCCCGTTGAAATACCGTCCGCAGCCAATCAGTGCGCGGCTCCACCGGCCCGCCCGCGCGGGGCACGCCGGGAGTTGTAGTCCCCGCCCAGGGACCGCGCATGCGCACGGCTCGCAGCCCCTCCCCAGCGTTTGCAAGCACTTCCCAGCCCCAGGACCCCCGGAGCTCACAGCACCCGACCACACCATTTCCCAGCCCGCTGGGAGCCCCACTCTCAAGTCCCGCCAGGACCCACAGCCCCACTCCCCAGCTCCTTGGGGGACCTTGAGCTCGATGATGCGGAAGTGCTCCAGGTACATTCTATGCATCGGGAGGTCCGTCTCTATGGTCCGGGAGTCCTCCAGGTCCACTCTATGCGTCCGGAGGTCCGTCTCTATCGTCCGGGAGTCCTCCAGGTCCATTCTATGCGTCCGGAGGTCCGTCTCTATCGTCCGGGAGTCCTCCAGGTGTAGTCTCTGGCCCAGAGATTGCTCTCTATGGTCTGGGAGTCCTCGAGGTACATTCTATGCGTCCGGAGGTCCGTCTCTATGGTCCGGGAGTCCTCCAGCTGCACACTCTGCTCCGGACGCTGCTCTCTATGGTTCGGAAGTCCCCCAGGTGCACTCTCCGGTCCGGACGACCGTCTCGATGGTCCAGAAGTCCTCCAGCTGTACTCTCTAGGCCGGACATTTTTCTCTATGGTGCGGAAGTCCCTCAGGTACATTCTATGCGCCTGGACCTCCGTCTCTATGGTCCGGAAGTCCTCCAGCCCTTCTCCCCGCCCCCCCTAGGGCTCACAGCCCCCCCCCCAGCCCCACTCCCCGGCCCCCCGGGATGCACAGGCCCACTCCTCCGCCCCCTCGGGAGTCCGCAGCCCCCCCAGTCCCCCTCCCCAGATGCTCACAGGGGGAAAGGAACGGCTTGGCGTCAAGCTCTGCGGGCTGCCTGTGGCCCCTGCAGAGCCGACGATCCTCGGCAGCCCACACG
This sequence comes from Puffinus mauretanicus, assembly GCA_023333565.1. NCBI lineage: Eukaryota > Metazoa > Chordata > Aves > Procellariiformes > Procellariidae > Puffinus > Puffinus mauretanicus. The sequence continues at coordinate 3,370 of JAJKFH010004117.1, forward strand.
CGGGGCGAAGCTAACAGCCTGAGGAGGAGTCACAGGGTGCCGCAGCGCCTGCCACAACCCTCCTTCCCAGCCTGCTGCTGGAGCACGAGGCACTTGAAAGCAGCAGGAAAGAACAAGGATGGCCTCGCAAGATGGCAGCAATAACGCGGGGAGCCTAAAGCGTTTAGCCAGGCAGGGCTTGCCACTCACCTTGTGCCGTGGTTTAATCCCAGCCGGCAACTCGGCACCACACAGCCGCTCACTCGCTCCCCCTTGGTGGGAGGGGGGAGAGAATTGGCAGGGCAAAAGTGAAAAAACTCCACTTGTAAGGAAAAGGGGGGGAAAAAAAAACCCAACAGAGGGAAAAACCCCAGACAGACAAGCGGTACAAATGAAAACAACGGCTCGCCGCCAACCGCCCGATGCCCAGCCAGCCGCGGCCCAGCAGCGGCCCCCCTGCCAACCGCCCCCCGAGTTCTATTTCCTGGCGTCATAGGGCCTGGAACATCCCCTGGGTCCGTCGGGGTCAGCTCTCCCAGCGGTGCCCCCACCCAGGCCCTCGCGCACCCCCAGCCTGCTCGCTGGCAGGGCGGGGCGAGGAGCAGAACAGCCCCCGGCACCCTGCAAGCGCTGCTCAGCAGGAACTCACGCGGCCCCGCCTCACCGACGCCCTTTTCAGCACAAACCCAAAACGCAGGAGGAGGGAGAGCGGGGTGGGAGCGGGGCGCGGGGGAGCGGGAGGGGGGTGCCAGAGTTCGGGCAGGGGGCAATGGGCAGGTTGGCGGGGCAGGCAGCACCCCAGGGGTCTGGGGCAGAGGGGTTACGGCGATGCCCCTCAAATGGCTGGTGTTTCACCCCAAATCTTCCCCAAATTGGGGGGTTTTTTGCTTTTCTATAATATCAAAACTGGGTTTTTTTCCTTTTCCAAAATATTCCATTTGGAGGTTTTTCAACGCTTTTTCGCAACAAAAATTGGTGATTTTTGCTTTTTCGTTTTGTGCGTGAAAACGGGGGTTTTTTTGCTTTCCGGCTGCACCAATCCTGGTGGATTTGGCTTTCCCGGGAGCTCCAAGTTGGGTATTTTTCCCCCAAAATTGCGGGTTTTTTTTTTTCCCCACCCCTTGCAGGCCCCGAATTAGGGGTTTTGTGGTATTTTTAGGCCATGGCGGCAGGTCCCGCTCCGTGTGCACGGCCCTGCAGGGGAAAGTCCCTGTTGGGGGAACTGGCCCCAAATCAGGATGGGAAAAGGCGGAAAAGGAGAACAGGGAAGAGGCAGCTTTTGAAAGCGCTTTTGTGTCTTCAGTGGAGAGGTGTTTCGGGGGGTGTGGGGGGGTGGGGGGTGAAGAGTTTTTAAATCCTTTCTATAAACAGGGTTTCTTTGCATTTTAAAAACCTTCTCTATCATAGACATCTACGCTTAACGTAGTTACACATACCTCTCTCTCTATATATATTTAGTGAATATATTTGTTTCACTTATACCCCCCTATTTCCCCCTTATTATATAGAATACCTGCTCAGACTATATATCTGTCGACTTACATATTTTGACACTTCAATCTCTTTATAGACTTCTCTATTTACACTTACATATATTTACACCTATCTCTTTAGAGACTTAGATTTTAGACTGAGATATCTATTTACACTTACAGATCATCTCTTAGATTACGCAGAATGCCTATTTAGGCTCTCTATGTAACAGGTAGTAAGTGTAGACAGCGGTATCTATTCAGACTTTTTTCTATTTTAAATTCCTTCATACATAAAATATATCATCCTTTTTGCATTTGGAAGTTCGTTCTTTTTTCATTTATATAGACGTTGAGTTATTTTCGTATTTTAAAACCCTATATACGTCTTTCGCATTTTTTTATACTCTCAAATCCTTTCTGTAATAGGGCAGATATAGGTTCCTATTTTGAAATCCTTTTATCCGTATAAAGGAATATTATTTTTCAACATATAGAACAAGGAGAGATTTTTCTCTATTTCGAGGCCTCACAGATATATTTACAGTTTTTAAAAATTTTTGCCCCCCCCCATGAATTATCAGGCATTTTTGGGCTATGACCCCCTTTTTGGGGGAGGGACCCCCCCATGACCCCCCCATTCCCCACTCACCTGCTCCTCCACGGCATCATCAGCCCGCCGGTGATGTTGGGGTGCCCCAAATGACATCATCACCCCTCCAGGCCCCCAACCCCCCCTTTTTATTCAGCCCCCCAAAAGGCACAACGTGAGGGAAACGGCCCCAACCGGCAGCTCGTTACTTTAGTAATGCCGTTGACGTATGTACGCACGCGCCCCCGCCAAAAAGGGGGGCTCTGCTAGAAAGATAAAGGAGGGGCGGCCCCCCCAAACGCTTGCAGCCCCCCCCAGCCCCCGTCCCGCAGGCTGGCAGCCGGCCCCTTACCCGCAGCACGCCCAACGACCGGCAGGCAAACCTGGGCCGGGGGTCTCTCCTGAGCGCCACGGGACGCTTACAGCGAGGCATCTGAAAAACAAAAATCCCAACTGGCATTTCAGCACGTTAAAAAAACAGCACCGAAGGCAGCAGAGGAATTCAGTCGGGAGAAGGGAGAGGGTAGCAGTCGAGCTAAAGGAGGGTGCCAGGCAAACGGGTCAGCTCGAAATACAACGCGGCCTTTAAAAGCTCGAGCGATTTGACCGCTTAAAATCCGCGTGAGGACTAATTGACGCGATTCTGAACACGTCCTTAGCAGAGAAGTAAACGCTCTCGCTGGTGTCGGAAAACGCCTCGTCCCTTCCTTACAGCACCGCTGCCGGGAGATAACCCCGTGAGGCTGCAGGACGAGGGCGCGCCGTAATCGGCATCTATGCTCACGGATCCGCCGCCACAGCTCCAGCCCTTGCGCTGCTGCTGCTGCTGCTGCGCACCTCGCTCGCTTGGCCGATAAAGCTGAAAGTGAAGTGTAAAACTTTGAAGAGTAAAATGAAGGAGAAAGAACAAATCTCAACAATTCATTTTATGCTAAAAAGGCGTGCGTACGTTTACATACGTACAACGAGAAGGCTTATACTATAAAAATATTTGATTTTCCTTTTGCGTTCATTGAAATTGCGTAGCTGTGAATTCATACCGTTAAATTATCTACCTCCAAACTACACAGCTAGCGTTTGACCAGGGGTTTTGCGTGCGTCACATGACTAGGAGGGACGCCTGGCCAGCTGCGCCGAGACCGATGCTACCGAACTGCCGGGGAAAGGCGCCGTCGAAAGCGAGACAGAAATAAAGGACTTCAGAGCACTCTGCCAAAAGATCGGGGAAAAAACCCGCAACGTTCAGTTGCCTCTCTTTTTAAACGTTTAGAGCAACTACCTAACTGCTTAAGCACGCCTAATAAATTATACGCTACAGCTATTTGGCAGTTGCAGTTTAAACAACGCAAGTCAGTTTGGAAGTTATACAATTTTAACTTTCTTTTTAAAATTGCATTTACGATAGAAAAATCAGTGAGATAAGAGATCTCCCATACGGTTTTACTTTTTTTTGAGGGGGCGGGGAGGGGGGCAGGCGGTGGGGAATATCAAATCCCCGGTGCTGCAATACATCAGGCTACCAAAAAGGACTGGCAGGTTTGCTAATGCTGTTGGCCGTACCCGAGCGTGCGGAGGAACGCGTCTTTACGATCTCTCGACCGTTACACCCGAGAACCAAAGATCAGCCATACGTCGACTACTGGAAGACGTGCTGCGCTCGGGTCTTTGCAAGGAAATCGGCTTACCCCTTTTTTTTTTTTTCCAGAGAGCGCGAAAAGTCTCGTTGCGGATGACTTCTACTGCCGAGCACGACATCTCTGAAGATCCATTCTGATGGGAAGTTTGTAAAAGGCAACTCCTTTGAATGAGAAAGATTTCCATTCTGGAAAATCTCTTTCCAACCGAAGTCAAAATTACGCGCTGCGGGTTAAGGAAAAAGGACACGATAGAAGCAGTAACTCACCAAAACCACATCAGCACTCTCTGTCGCTAGTTACGAGGCTGCTACCGCTTCTCGGGAAAGCCTGGAAAACACACCGAAGCGACGCCGATTTGTCCCGTGTTGTCCACGCCTCTTCTTTGACCTTGATTGCTTTTAGCACAGATGCTGGCGTCTCAGTAAGGTTTTCGAGTGCTCCTGTAGGGTATTTTAAACACTGACTGACTGAAAAAGCATAAAGCTTTTATCGTGAAAACAAAGCCTGTTTCTCCCGAACATCCGAACTCTTAACAAACGGTTCCTCTCCTCTTCTAGTCCAACGTTATTTTCACAGCACCCTTTCATAGCAAGCGCACAGAAACAGAAGACTGTGCTTGCAGGAAGAGAAAACAGACGGAGGGAAGCAAGCTTTGCATAGGCGTACCACGCTCCAGAACAGACCTCCTTTATTTTTAGTGTTTGCGTTAAAATATTTCACGGTAAAAAATCATACAGAAGGAGAGTTGCCACATTCTTCGTGTTAACTGTAAAGTCCGTGCTACGAGCACCTTACGAAAAATGCAGACGCGTATCACAGGCGTACCTTGTACTTGCAGACCACTATGGATCCTCTCCATCTGTCTCGTACTTTCACGGCAGTTGACGTTCTGCTGAGAGGAAAGGAAAAAAAAAAAAAAAAACACCAAACAACGTTTAGCACAAAGCTTCCTTTTCTGTGAAGACTACAACTGAGCGGAGGAGAAAGTATTCGGCATCATCTTTGGTGCAGTTGTTGATACAGACCGCTAGAGCTTCTGCATGTTTTAGACAACCGTGCCTTTTTTTTGGCTCATTGGCAGCTTTAGTTTCGCTAGAACTCGCTTTCCTAGAGACGCGCAGGTGACAGGCACAGGTACCTACGTACGTTTTCTCAAGCCTAAGTAGAGCCGCGATTTCCTCACCCTATACGTCCCAAGTTGAGTGTTTTTGTTAAAGAGTACGGCAACCCATCTGTCCTCGCGAACTCGCTGCAAAAGAGGAATCCTCTTTTCCAGGCCGTTTCTCCAAACAGTCCAGATCTTTGAAAACTGCAGTTGTTTTAAAACGAGCCGTTTGGAGCACATTGCCAAACGATGTTTGGCAGTAAGACTTTGATGTGTTTGACGCACGCAAATTTGGGGTAACTCGCTACTTGCTTCCTGCTGTCGTTGTTCTTCCTTCAGAAATTCTACTTGTAGCCAAGTTATTCGCTACCGGTTCAAGCGTTTACCTTCCAGGTATTACCAGCGCATTTACACAGGCGAGGAACTAAATCGCTCTTCTAAAACTACCCGAGTGAAAATTACAGCCACGAAAGAGGAGTGACAGAGAAGAAAAGAGAGGTCAGGCAGCAAGAGAGCTCTGCAGGCTGCCACCAGTCAACGTCGCACTCTTAAAAAAAAAAAAAAAAAAAACCCCCAACAAAAAAAAACCCCAAAACACACAAACACAAAAAAACCCCACAAAAACCAACAACAAACCAAAACCTTGACGTCGTACCCTTTTTTTCTTTTGGAGCTCGTCCCTGTCTCAGCAGATTGTCTCGTCAGAGCACGAAGTGCAGATGATCCGTACCCCGATGACATCTGCACGCGATGAACACGTGTTCAGAAATAGTCCAGATCTGGAAGACTGGTGTCATTCTTGCGGTTCCAAGAATCGTAACTCCGTTTTATTGACCGATGCATTTGTGAGGAAACTAAGTAGCTTTTAAACGTAGCCTCTCCTTGGGGAGAAAAATGCGTTAGGGAGTGAAAAAAATGATGATTCAGAGCTCCCAACCATGGCGGAGCAGCGGGGAAATTAACGAAAGCGAAGACCAACAGCAGCAACACGAAGCGACATCTGGCTTTAAATTCTGATCGCGTACTTAAGCGGCTCGCCGAGTCTATACCTCGATCCTATGAATGACTAGCCCTTTTTTGGAAGGACCAACTTTTTCCCTTAGAAGTCCTAGATTGAAGACTCCGCTGAACAGAACGTGGATTGAGCCGCAGGACAACATGCCATCCACGCTCTAATGAAAAAAAAAAATCAAGTAGAAATCAAGTTTCAATATCAGCTTCCACCGCGTCTCATTCGTTACGTTTCTAGTGGTACCTGGGCGCTCAAAAATTCACTCTCCTGACACCACGTAGTACTAAAAATTGAGTTATGCCTATAAAAATAAAAGGCTATTTCCAACCTGCCCGTAAAATCAGTACGAACAAACAGCAGAGAAACACTTGCCCCTAAAGAAGGTCACAGGCAGCTCTTAATTTTTCGTAGATGAAAGCTCATTCTTTTCCCTGAAAGGAAAACACTCGTAACTACCCGGGGACCGATGCAGGAACGAGGCACGCACGCTCTGTTAACGGCCACCGTTCATCAGCTTTTCTGCACCGGCAGCAAATTTGCCTTTTCCCTGGGTTTGACGTGGAGCAGCTGCAGCGTCCTTGAACTCGCCAATGTTTCTCCCGGCTCCCCCGGCCCCACGCGTGCCATTACCTGAGCAGCAAGCGGCGTCAACCACGCAGGATTTTCTTCACGTGACGCAGAAGGTGACGCTGGGAAAAGAGGAGGCACAAAATGAACCTGTTGGTCACACCCAGCCAACGGTGAAAACCCAGGGAAGGATTCTGCCGTGCGGGGCCGGGCTGTGCACCCCGGGAGCTCCAGCCGGCCGGTTTCGCTCCCCTTTGCCGGGTACCGGGGAGACACCGCCGCCTCGTGCTGCCGCCTGCCCCCCGGGGAGAGCCGGGGGACCCCCACCTCACTTCAGCCCTCGGGACCGGGACCGGGAGAGAGCCTCCACGCAAAGAGAGCGGATCCACGCGTGGCGTGGATTTAATCCCCGAGGGAAGAGGCCGGGCTCCCCGCTGGCAGAAGGACAACTCGCCTCCCTGCCGCTCGGAGCGCCTTGCTGGGGACAGCCCTGCCCGCGCCTGGCTGCTCTTCAGCCGTGCTGGGAGTTCAGTCTGGCCCACGGATGCTCCGGCAAACAGGCGCTGCAGCGAATCGCAGCTCCCGCTCGTTCCAGCTGCTGGTAATTTTGCCTCTGGCTAAGGCATGCCCCAGACAGCCGACAGCCCGTCTCGTTCCAGCTCCTGCTTGCTACGGTTCTGGCTAATTGAACCTCCAGCTCTGCACCGTTGATTTCAGCTCCTTCTCCTTACAAGCTCCAGCTATTTACAACAGCCTGGGCTTTTGACAAGGGCGTAAACTAATCGCTGTCAAAGCTCGACTATTAGGATTAAATATCAGAGTTGGACATTGTATAAACATTAATTAGTTTGTACGACTAATAAGTCAATAACTATTCTAAGCAGTCGACAAGGAAGAGCTGGACTCAAAGAGGGCGTGCGGGGTCTGGAAAGCAGAGACCACCTCTTCCCCCCGGAGACCACCGCAGACGTTGAGTTAGGCCTGGTGCATGCCGGCCTACCGCGCTTCGGGGTCCAGCAGGACCAGGCCCCCACCCCCGGGGAGGGTCCACGCACCCTGCCCGCCCCCTGCAGCCCCCAATGCCCTCCCACCCCCCCCGCACAAACGGCCAAACCGGCTTCTGCTTTGGGCCCCCAAACCGGCTCACTTAGCGCCCGTTTCTGAGCCCAAAAACCCAGCTGCTGCGCCTCTTCTCAAGTCCCAAAGGTGCCCCCGGGGAGGGCGAGCGCTTGTGTGATGCTTCGGGCAGAAACGGGGCTGAAAGGTCTGATCCCGGTGCCGGGGGAGCAGAGGCGAGCTGGCTGGGAGCAGCTTTTGCTCCTGGAACAACCCCAAGTCCCTGCTCCGAGGTCTTCCCCTTGGGGCCCTGGGGTGGACCTGGCCCTCCCCTTCAAATGCTCCAGGAGTTTTGGGGGCAGAAGGCCGTTTCTAAGCCCTCTCTCCAGCAGCTCCTCCCTCGACTCGGCCCGCGAAGCCCCCAGTCTGCCTGCAGGGAGGGCTGGGGGCTCCCCGGCCCCACGGGGCGACAGTGGGGACTCGCAGGGAGGATCTGTTTGCACACAGCGCCTCCCGCCCCGGCCCCACTGCGCGGCCCCCCTAGGGCACGCAGCACTCCCCTCCCCTCCCCTCCCCCCCCAGACGCTCACAGCCCCTCCCCCGCCTGGAGCCCCGCCACAGCCCCACTCCTCGGCTCCCCGGGCCCGCGGCCACTCACACTCACGCTGCGCCGCCGCCTCGGTGCAGAGCCGGCCGCGCGCCCCGTTGAAATACCGTCCGCAGCCAATCAGTGCGCGGCTCCACCGGCCCGCCCGCGCGGGGCACGCCGGGAGTTGTAGTCCCCGCCCCGGGACCGCGCATGCGCACGGCTCGCAGCCCCTCCCCAGCGTTTGCAAGCACTTCCCAGCCCCAGGACCCCCGGAGCTCACAGCACCCGACCACACCATTTCCCAGCCCGCTGGGAGCCCCACTCTCAAGTCCCGCCAGGACCCACAGCCCCACTCCCCAGCTCCTTGGGGGACCTTGAGCTCGATGATGCGGAAGTGCTCCAGGTACATTCTATGCATCGGGAGGTCCGTCTCTATGGTCCGGCAGTCCTCCAGGTGTACTCTCTGGTCCGGATGCCCGTCTCTATGGTCCGGGAGTCCTCCAGGTCCATTCTATGCGTCCGGAGGTCCGTCTCTATCGTCCGGGAGTCCTCCAGGTGTACTCTCTGGCCCGGAGATTGCTCTCTATGGTCTGGGAGTCCTCGAGGTACATTCTATGCGTCCGGACGTCCGTCTCGGTCTGGGAGTCCTCCAGGTGTACTCTCTAGGCCAGACTTTGCGCTCTATGGTCCGGGAGTCCTCCATCTGTACTCTCTAGGCCGGACATTACTCTCTATGGTCCGGGAGTCCTCCAGCTGCACACTCTGCTCCGGACGCTGCTCTCTATGGTTCGGAAGTCCCCCAGGTGCACTCTCCGGTCCGGACGACCGTCTCGATGGTCCAGAAGTCCTCCAGCTGTACTCTCTAGGCCGGACATTTTTCTCTATGGTGCGGAAGTCCCTCAGGTACATTCTATGCGCCTGGACCTCCGTCTCTATGGTCCGGAAGTCCTCCAGCCCTTCTCCCCGCCCCCCCTAGGGCTCACAGCCCCCCCCCCAGCCCCACTCCCCGGCCCCCCGGGATGCACAGGCCCACTCCTCCGCCCCCTCGGGAGTCCGCAGCCCCCCCAGTCCCCCTCCCCAGATGCTCACAGGGGGAAAGGAACGGCTTGGCGTCAAGCTCTGCGGGCTGCCTGTGGCCCCTGCAGAGCCGACGATCCTCGGCAGCCCACACGCGGGGCGAAGCTAACAGCCTGAGGAGGAGTCACAGGGTGCCGCAGCGCCTGCCACAACCCTCCTTCCCAGCCTGCTGCTGGAGCACGAGGCACTTGAAAGCAGCAGGAAGGAACAAGGATGGCCTCGCAAGATGGCAGCAATAACGCGGGGAGCCTAAAGCGTTTAGCCAGGCAGGGCTTGCCACTCACCTTGTGCCGTGGTTTAATCCCAGCCGGCAACTCGGCACCACACAGCCGCTCACTCGCTCCCCCTTGGTGGGAGGGGGGAGAGAATTGGCAGGGCAAAAGTGAAAAAACTCCAACAGAGGGAAAAACCCCAGACAGACAAGCGGTACAAATGAAAACAACGGCTCGCCGCCAACCGCCCGATGCCCAGCCAGCCGCGGCCCAGCAGCGGCCCCCCTGCCAACCGCCCCCCGAGTTCTATTTCCTGACGTCATAGGGCCTGGAACATCCCCTGGGTCCGTCGGGGTCAGCTCTCCCAGCGGTGCCCCCACCCAGGCCCTCGCGCACCCCCAGCCTGCTCGCTGGCAGGGCGGGGCGAGGAGCAGAACAGCCCCCGGCACCCTGCAAGCGCTGCTCAGCAGGAACTCACGCGGCCCCGCCTCACCGACGCCCTTTTCAGCACAAACCCAAAACGCAGGAGGAGGGAGAGCGGGGTGGGAGCGGGGCGCGGGGGAGCGGGAGGGGGGTGCCAGAGTTTGGGCAGGGGGCAATGGGCAGGTTGGCGGGGCAGGCAGCACCCCAGGGGTCTGGGGCAGAGGGGTTACGGCGATGCCCCTCAAATGGCTGGTGTTTCACCCCAAATCTTCCCCAAATCGGGGGGTTTTTTGCTTTTCTATAATATCAAAACTGGGTTTTTTTCCTTTTCCAAAATATTCCATTTGGAGGTTTTTCAACGCTTTTTCGCAACAAAAATTGGTGATTTTTGCTTTTTCGTTTTGTGCGTGAAAACGGGGGTTTTTTTGCTTTCCGGCTGCACCAATCCTGGTGGATTTGGCTTTCCCGGGAGCTCCAAGTTGGGTATTTTTCCCCCAAAATTGCGGGTTTTTTTTTTTCCCCACCCCTTGCAGGCCCCGAATTAGGGGTTTTGTGGTATTTTTAGGCCATGGCGGCAGGTCCCGCTCCGTGTGCACGGCCCTGCAGGGGAAAGTCCCTGTTGGGGGAACTGGCCCCAAATCAGGATGGGAAAAGGCGGAAAAGGAGAACAGGGAAGAGGCAGCTTTTGAAAGCGCTTTTGTGTCTTCAGTGGAGAGGTGTTTCGGGGGGTGTGGGGGGGTGTGGGGGGTGAAGAGTTTTTAAATCCTTTCTATAAACAGGGTTTCTTTGCATTTAAAAAACCTTCTCTATCATAGACATCTACGCTTAACGTAGTTACACATACCTCTCTCTCTATATATATTTAGTGAATATATTTGTTTCACTTATACCCCCCTATTTCCCCCTTATTATATATAATACCTGCTCAGACTATATATCTGTCGACTTACATATTTTGACACTTCAATCTCTTTATAGACTTCTCTATTTACACTTACATATATTTACACCTATCTCTTTAGAGACTTAGATTTTAGACTGAGATATCTATTTACACTTACAGATCATCTCTTAGATTACGCAGAATGCCTATTTAGGCTCTCTATGTAACAGGTAGTAAGTGTAGACAGCGGTATCTATTCAGACTTTTTTCTATTTTAAATTCCTTCATACATAAAATATATCATCCTTTTTGCATTTGGAAGTTCGTTCTTTTTTCATTTATATAGACGTTGAGTTATTTTCGTATTTTAAAACCCTATATACGTCTTTCGCATTTTTTTATACTCTCAAATCCTTTCTGTAATAGGGCAGATATAGGTTCTTATTTTGAAATCCTTTTATCCGTATAAAGGAATATTATTTTTCAACATATAGAACAAGGAGAGATTTTTCTCTATTTCGAGGCCTCACAGATATATTTACAGTTTTTAAAAATTTTTGCAACCCCCCCATGAATTATCAGGCATTTTTGGGCTATGACCCCCTTTTTGGGGGAGGGACCCCCCCATGACCCCCCCATTCCCCACTCACCTGCTCCTCCACGGCATCATCAGCCCGCCGGTGATGTTGGGGTGCCCCAAATGACATCATCACCCCTCCAGGCCCCCAACCCCCCCTTTTTATTCAGCCCCCCAAAAGGCACAACATGAGGGAAACGGCCCCAACCGGCAGCTCGTTACTTTAGTAATGCCGTTGACGTATGTACGCACGCGCCCCCGCCAAAAAGGGGGGCTCTGCTAGAAAGATAAAGGAGGGGCGGCCCCCCCAAACGCTTGCAGCCCCCCCCAGCCCCCGTCCCGCAGGCTGGCAGCCGGCCCCTTACCCGCAGCACGCCCAACGACCGGCAGGCAAACCTGGGCCGGGGGTCTCTCCTGAGCGCCACGGGACGCTTACAGCGAGGCATCTGAAAAACAAAAATCCCAACTGGCATTTCAGCACGTTAAAAAAACAGCACCCAAGGCAGCAGAGGAATTCAGTCGGGAGAAGGGAGAGGGTAGCAGTCGAGCTAAAGGAGGGTGCCAGGCAAACGGGTCAGCTCGAAATACAACGCGGCCTTTAAAAGCTCGAGCGATTTGACCGCTTAAAATCCGCGTGAGGACTAATTGACGCGATTCTGAACACGTCCTTAGCAGAGAAGTAAACGCTCTCGCTGGTGTCGGAAAACGCCTCGTCCCTTCCTTACAGCACCGCTGCCGGGAGATAACCCCGTGAGGCTGCAGGACGAGGGCGCGCCGTAATCGGCATCTATGCTCACGGATCCGCCGCCACAGCTCCAGCCCTTGCGCTGCTGCTGCTGCTGCTGCGCACCTCGCTCGCTTGGCCGATAAAGCTGAAAGTGAAGTGTAAAACTTTGAAGAGTAAAATGAAGGAGAAAGAACAAATCTCAACAATTCATTTTATGCTAAAAAGGCGTGCGTACGTTTACATACGTACAACGAGAAGGCTTATACTATAAAAATATTTGATTTTCCTTTTGCGTTCATTGAAATTGCGTAGCTGTGAATTCATACCGTTAAATTATCTACCTCCAAACTACACAGCTAGCGTTTGACCAGGGGTTTTGCGTGCGTCACATGACTAGGAGGGACGCCTGGCCAGCTGCGCCGAGACCGATGCTACCGAACTGCCGGGGAAAGGCGCCGTCGAAAGCGAGACAGAAATAAAGGACTTCAGAGCACTCTGCCAAAAGATCGGGGAAAAAACCCGCAACGTTCAGTTGCCTCTCTTTTTAAACGTTTAGAGCAACTACCTAACTGCTTAAGCACGCCTAATAAATTATACGCTACAGCTATTTGGCAGTTGCAGTTTAAACAACGCAAGTCAGTTTGGAAGTTATACAATTTTAACTTTCTTTTTAAAATTGCATTTACGATAGAAAAATCAGTGAGATAAGAGATCTCCCATACGGTTTTACTTTTTTTTGAGGGGGCGGGGAGGGGGGCAGGCGGTGGGGAATATCAAATCCCCGGTGCTGCAATACATCAGGCTACCAAAAAGGACTGGCAGGTTTGCTAATGCTGTTGGCCGTACCCGAGCGTGCGGAGGAACGCGTCTTTACGATCTCTCGACCGTTACACCCGAGAACCAAAGATCAGCCATACGTCGACTACTGGAAGACGTGCTGCGCTCGGGTCTTTGCAAGGAAATCGGCTTACCCCTTTTTTTTTTTTTCCAGAGAGCGCGAAAAGTCTCGTTGCGGATGACTTCTACTGCCAAGCACGACATCTCTGAAGATCCATTCTGATGGGAAGTTTGTAAAAGGCAACTCCTTTGAATGAGAAAGATTTCCATTCTGGAAAATCTCTTTCCAACCGAAGTCAAAATTACGCGCTGCGGGTTAAGGAAAAAGGACACGATAGAAGCAGTAACTCACCAAAACCACATCAGCACTCTCTGTCGCTAGTTACGAGGCTGCTACCGCTTCTCGGGAAAGCCTGGAAAACACACCGAAGCGACGCCGATTTGTCCTGTGTTGTCCACGCCTCTTCTTTGACCTTGATTGCTTTTAGCACAGATGCTAGTATCTCAGTAAGGTTTTCGAGTGCTCCTGTAAGATATTTTAAACACTGACTGACTGAAAAAGCATAAAGCTTTTATCGTGAAAACAAAGCCTGTTTCTCCCGAACATCCGAACTCTTAACAAACGGTTCCTCTCCTCTTCTAGTCCAACGTTATTTTCACAGCACCCTTTCATAGCAAGCGCACAGAAACAGAAGACTGTGCTTGCCGGAAGAGAAAACAGACGGAGGGAAGCAAGCTTTGCATAGGCGTACCACGCTCCAGAACAGACCTCCTTTATTTTTAGTGTTTGCGTTAAAATATTTCACGGTAAAAAATCATACAGAAGGAGAGTTGCCACATGCTTCGTGTTAACTGTAAAGTCCGTGCTACGAGCACCTTACGAAAAATGCAGACGCGTATCACAGGCGTACCTTGTACTTGCAGACCACTATGGATCCTTTCCATCTGTCTCGTACTTTCACGGCAGTTGACGTTCTGCTGAGAGGAAAGGAAAAAAAAAAACAAACAACGTTTAGCACAAAGCTTCCTTTTCTGTGAAGACTACAA
>JAJKFH010000139.1:0-25391 GCA_023333565.1 Puffinus mauretanicus
GAACAAAACCAGCCCTCGATGAACAAAATCACAGCCCAAGGAAGAAAACAAGAGCCTGAGGAACAACACCAGAGCCCGAGGAACAAAACCAGAGCCCGAGGACCAAAAGGAGGCCCCGAGGAACAAAACCAGAGCCCAAGGAATAAACCAGTGGCTGAGGAACAGAACCAGAGCACAAGGAACAGAACCAGGGCCCGAGGAACAAAACCAGAGCCCGAGGAAGAAAACCAGGGCCCGGGGAACCACGCCCGAGCCCCAGGAAGAAAACCAGAGCCTAAGAAACAAAACCAGAGCCCCAGGAACAAAACCAGGGCCTGAGGAACAAAACCAGAGCTTGAGGAACAAAACCAGAGCCTGAGGAAGAAAATCAGAGCCCAAGGAAATAAACCAGGGCCCGAGGAACAAAACCAGAGCCCGAGGAACAAAACCAGAGCCCGAGGAAGAAAACCAGAGCCCGAGGAACAAAACCAGACCCAAAGAACAAAACCAGACCCAAAGAACAAAACCATCCACCAAGAAAGAAACCCAGAGCCCGAAGAAGAAAACGAGAGCCCGAGGAAAAAAAACAGAGCCCGAGGAATCAAAACAAGGGCCCGAGCAACATAACCAGAGCTCGAGGAACACAACCACAGTTTGTGGAAATAAACTAGAGCCTGAGGAACAAAACCAGAGCCCGAGGAAGAAAATCAGAGCCTAAGGAACAAAACCAGAGCCCGAGGAAGAAATCCAGGAGCCAAGGAAAAAAAACAGAACCCGAGGAACACAACCAGAGCCTGAGGAATAAAAGGATGGTCTGAGGAACAAAACCAGAGGCCGAGGAACAAAACCAGAGCTCGAAGAACAAAACCAGAGCTCGTGGAAAAAAAAGAGAGCCTGAGGAAAAAAAACAGAACACGAGAAACAAAAGGAGGGCCTGAGGAACAAAACCAGGCCTCGAGGAACAAAACCAGAGGCCAAGGGAGAAAACGAGAGCCGGAACGAAAACACCAGACCCTGAGAAACAAAACCAGCCCACTAGGAAAAAAAGCAGGGTCCGAGGAACAAAACCAGGGCCCAAGGAACAAAACCAGAACCCGAGGAACAAAACAAGATCCCGAGGAAAAAAAACAGCCCTCAAGGAACAAAACCAGAGCCTGACGAACAAACCCAGAGCCCGAGGAAAAAAACGAGGACCCGAGGAACAAAACCAGAGCCCGAGGAACAAAACCAAAGCACGAGGAACAAAAGGAGCACCCAAGGAACAAAACCAGAGCCTGAGGAGCTAAACTAGAGTCCGAGGAACAAAACCAGAGCTTGAGAAATAAAACCAGAGCCCGAGGATCAAAACCAGAGCCCGAGGATCAAAAACAGCCCTCGAGGAACAAATCCAGAGCCCGAAGAAGAAAACGAGAGCCCGAGGAACAAAACCAGAGCCCAAGGAACAAACCCAGAGCCCGAGGAACAAAACCAGAGCCCGTGAAACCAAACCAGAGCCCGTGAAAACAAACCAGAGCCCGAGGAAGAAAACCAGAGCTCGAAGAACAAAACCAGAGCTCGTGGAAAAAAAACAGAGCCTGAGGAAAAAAAACAGAACACGAGAAACAAAAGGAGGGCCTGAGGAACAAAACCTGAGGCCGAGGGAGAAAACGAGAGCCGGAACGAAAACACCAGACGCTGAGAAACAAAACCAGCCCACTAGGAAAAAAAGCAGGGTCCGAGGAACAAAACCAGGGCCCAAGGAACAAAACCAGAGCCCAAGGAAGAAAACCAGCGCCCGAAGAACAAAACCAGGGCTCGAGGAACCAAACCAAGACTGAGGAACAAAACCAGAGCCTGAAGAAACAAAACAGAGCCCACGGAAGAAAACCAGAGACCAAGGAACAAAACCAGAACCCGAGGAACAAAACGAGATCCCGAGGAAAAAAAACAGCCCTCAAGGAACAAAACCAGAGCCCGAGGAACAAAAGGGGGGACCGAGGAACAAAATCAGAGACCGTGGAACCAAACCAGAGCCCAAAGAACAAAACCAGAGCCCGAGGAACTAAACTAGAGGTTGAGGGGAAAAACCAGAGCCCGAGGAAAAAAAACAGCCCTCGAGGAACAAAACCAGAACCCAAGGAAGAAAACCAGAGCCCGAGGGAAAAAAAAAGGGCCCGAGAAACAACACCAGAACCCGAGGGAAAAAACCAAAGCCGGAGGAAGAAAACCAGAGCCCGAGGAACAAACCCAGAGCCCGAGGAACAAAACCAGAGCCCGAGGAACAAAACCAGAGCCTGTGAAACCAAACCAGAGCCCAAGGAACAAAACCAGAGCTCGAAAAACAAAACCAGAGCTCGCGGAAAAAAAACAGAGTCTGAGGAACAAAACCAGAACACGAGAAACAAAACCAGAGGCTGAGGAAGAAAACGAGAGCCCGAAGGAAAACACCAGACCCCGAGAAACAAAACCAGCCCTGTAGGAAAAAAAGCAGGGTCTGAGGAACAAAACCAGGGCCCGAGGAACAAAACCAGCCCTCGATGAACAAAATCACAGCCCGAGGAAGAAAACAAGAGCCTGAGGAACAACACCAGAGCCCGAGGAACAAAACCAGAGCCCGAGGACCAAAAGGAGGCCCCGAGGAACAAAACCAGAGCCCAAGGAATAAACCAGTGGCCGAGGAACAGAACCAGAGCACAAGGAACAGAACCAGGGCCCGAGGAACAAAACCAGAGCCCGAGGAAGAAAACCAGGGCCCAGGGAACCACGCCGAAGCCCCAGGAAGAAAACCAGAGCCTAAGAAACAAAACCAGAGCCCCAGGAACAAAACCAGGGCCCGAGGAACAAAACCAGAGCTTGAGGAACAAACCAGAGCCTGAGGAAGAAAATCAGAGCCCAAGGAAATAAACCAGGGCCCGAGGAACAAAACCAGAGCCCGAGGAACAAAACCAGAGCCCGAGGAAGAAAACCAGAGCCCGAGGAACAAAACCAGACCCGAAGAACAAAACCAGACCCAAAGAACAAAACCATCCACCAAGAAAGAAACCCAGAGCCCGAAGAAGAAAACGAGAGCCCGAGGAAAAAAAACAGAGCCCGAGGAATCAAAACAAGGGCCCGAGGAACATAACCAGAGCTCGAGGAACACAACCACAGTTTGTGGAAATAAACTAGAGCCTGAGGAACAAAACCAGAGCCCGAGGAAGAAAATCAGAGCCTAAGGAACAAAACCAGAGCCCGAGGAAGAAATCCAGGAGCCAAGGAAAAAAACCAGAACCCGAGGAACACAACCAGAGCCTGAGGAATAAAAGGAGGGCCTGAGGAACAAAACCAGAGGCCGAGGAACAAAACCAGAGCTCGAAGAACAAAACCAGAGCTCGTGGAAAAAAAACAGAGCCTGAGGAAAAAAAACAGAACACGAGAAACAAAAGGAGGGCCTGAGGAACAAAACCAGGCCTCGAGGAACAAAACCAGAGGCCAAGGGAGAAAACGAGAGCCGGAACGAAAACACCAGACCCCGAGAAACAAAACCAGCCCACTAGGAAAAAAAGCAGGGTCCGAGGAACAAAACCAGGGCCCAAGGAACAAAACCAGAACCCGAGGAACAAAACGAGATCCCGAGGAAAAAAAACAGCACTCAAGGAACAAAACCAGAGCCCGACGAACAAACCCAGAGCCCGAGGAAAAAAACGAGGACCCGAGGAACAAAACCAGAGCCCGAGGAACAAAACCAAAGCACGAGGAACAAAAGGAGCACCCAAGGAACAAAACCAGAGCCTGAGGAGCTAAACTAGAGTCCGAGGAACAAAACCAGAGCTTGAGAAATAAAACCAGAGCCCGAGGATCAAAACCAGAGCCCGAGGAAAAAACAGCCCTCGAGGAACAAAACCAGAGCCCGAAGAAGAAAACGAGAGCCCGAGGAAAAAAAACCAGAGCCCAAGGAACAAACCCAGAGCCCGAGGAACAAAACCAGAGCCCGTGAAACCAAACCAGAGCCCGTGAAAACAAACCAGAGCCCGAGGAACAAAACCAGAGCTCGAAGAACAAAACCAGAGCTCGTGGAAAAAAAACAGAGCCTGAGGAAAAAAACCAGAACACGAGAAACAAAAGGAGGGCCTGAGGAACAAAACCAGAGGCCGAGGGAGAAAACGAGAGCCGGAACGAAAACACCAGACGCCGAGAAACA
This sequence comes from Puffinus mauretanicus, assembly GCA_023333565.1. Lineage (NCBI taxonomy): Eukaryota > Metazoa > Chordata > Aves > Procellariiformes > Procellariidae > Puffinus > Puffinus mauretanicus. Next base: position 4,139 of record JAJKFH010000139.1, read on the forward strand.
AAACCAGCCCACTAGGAAAAAAAGCAGGGTCCGAGGAACAAAACCAGGGCCAAGGAACAAAACGAGAGCCCAAGGAAGAAAACCAGCGCCCGAAGAACAAAACCAGGGCTCGAGGAACCAAACCAAGACTGAGGAACAAAACCAGAGCCCGAAGAAACAAAACAGAGCCCACGGAAGAAAACCAGAGACCAAGGAACAAAACCAGAACCCGAGGAACAAAACGAGATCCCGAGGAAAAAAAACAGCCCCCAAGGAACAAAACCAGAGCCCGACGAACAAAACCAGAGCCCGAGGAACAAAAGGGGGGACCGAGGAACTAAATCAGAGACCGTGGAACCAAACCAGAGCCCAAAGAACAAAACCAGAGCCCGAGGAACTAAACTAGAGGTTGAGGGGAAAAACCAGAGCCCGAGGAAAAAAAACAGCCCTCGAGGAACAAACCAGAACCCAAGGAAGAAAACCAGAGCCCGAGGGAAAAAAAAAGGGCCCGAGAAACAAAACCAGAACCCGAGGAAAAAAACCAAAGCCGGAGGAAGAAAACCAGAGCCCGAGGAACAAAACCAGAGCCCGAGGAACAAAACCAGAGCCTGTGAAACCAAACCAGAGCCCAAGGAACAAAACCAGAGCTCGAAAAACAAAACCAGAGCTCGCGGAAAAAAAACAGAGTCTGAGGAACAAAACCAGAACACGAGAAACAAAACCAGAGGCCGAGGAAGAAAACGAGAGCCCGAAGGAAAACACCAGACCCCGAGAAACAAAACCAGCCCTGTAGGAAAAAAAGCAGGGTCCGAGGAACAAAACGAGGGCCCGAGGAAGAAAACCAGCCCTCGATGAACAAAATCACAGCCCAAGGAAGAAAACAAGAGCCTGAGGAACAACACCAGAGCCCGAGGAACAAAACCAGAGCCCGAGGACCAAAAGGAGGCCCCGAGGAACAAAACCAGAGCCCAAGGAATAAACCAGTGGCCGAGGAACAGAACCAGAGCACAAGGAACAGAACCAGGGCCCGAGGAACAAAACCAGAACCCGAGGAAGAAAACCAGGGCCCGGGGAACCACGCCCGAGCCCCAGGAAGAAAACCAGAGCCTAAGAAACAAAACCAGAGCCCCAGGAACAAAACCAGGGCCCGAGGAACAAAACCAGAGCTTGAGGAACAAAACCAGAGCCTGAGGAAGAAAATCAGAGCCCAAGGAAATAAACCAGGGCCCGAGGAACAAAACCAGAGCCCGAGGAACAAAACCAGAGCCCGAGGAAGAAAACCAGAGCCCGAGGAAGAAAACCAGACCCAAAGAACAAAACCAGACCCAAAGAACAAAACCATCCACCAAGAAAGAAACCCAGAGCCCGAGGAAGAAAACGAGAGCCCGAGGAAAAAAAACAGAGCCCGAGGAATCAAAACAAGGGCCCGAGGAACATAACCAGAGCTCGAGGAACACAACCACAGTTGGTGGAAATAAACTAGAGCCTGAGGAACAAAACCAGAGCCCGAGGAAGAAAATCAGAGCCTAAGGAACAAAACCAGAGCCCGAGGAAGAAATCCAGGAGCCAAGGAAAAAAACCAGAACCCAAGGAACACAACCAGAGCCTGAGGAATAAAAGGATGGCCTGAGGAACAAAACCAGAGGCCGAGGAACAAAACCAGAGCTCGAAGAACAAAACCAGAGCTCGTGGAAAAAAAACAGAGCCTGAGGAAAAAAAACAGAACATGAGAAACAAAAGGAGGGCCTGAGGAACAAAACCAGGCCTCGAGGAACAAAACCAGAGGCCAAGGGAGAAAACAAGAGCCGGAACAAAAACACCAGACCCCGAGAAACAAAACCAGCCCACTAGGAAAAAAAGCAGGGTCCGAGGAACAAAACCAGGGCCCAAGGAACAAAACCAGAACCCGAGGAACAAAACGAGATCCCGAGGAAAAAAAACAGCCCTCAAGGAACAAAACCAGAGCCCGACGGACAAAACCAGAGCCCGAGGAACAAAAGGGGGGACCGAGGAACAAAATCAGAGACCGTGGAACCAAACCAGAGCCCAAAGAACAAAACCAGAGCCCGAGGATCTAAACTAGAGGTTGAGGGGAAAAACCAGAGCCCGAGGAAAAAAAGCAGCCCTCGAGGAACAAAACCAGAACCCAAGGAAGAAAACCAGAGCCCGAGGGAAAAAAAAAGGGCCCGAGAAACAAAACCAGAACCCGAGGAAAAAAACCAAAGCCGGAGGAAGAAAACCAGAGCTCGAGGAACAAAACCAGAGCCCGAGGAACAAAACCAGAGCCCGTGAAACCAAACCAGAGCCCAAGGAACAAAACCAGAGCTCGAAAAACAAAACCAGAGCTCACGGAAAAAAAACAGAGTCTGAGGAACAAAACCAGAACACGAGAAACAAAACCAGAGGCCGAGGAACAAAACCAGAGCACGAGGAAGAAAACCAGTGCCCGAGGAACAAAAGCAGAGCCCGAGGAACAAAACCAGCCCTCGAGGAACAAAACCAGAGCCCGAAGAACAAAATGAGAGCCCAAGGAACAAAATCAGTGCCCGAGGAACAAAACCAGAACTCGAGGAACAAAACCAGAGCCCGAGGAACAAAACCAGAGCCCGAGGAACAAAACCAGAGCCCGAGGAAGAAAACCAGAGCTCAAGGAACCAAACCAGATCCCGAGGATGAAAACGAGAGCCCGAGGAAGAAAACCAGATCTCAAGGAACCAAACCAGAGCCCGAGGATGAAAATGAGAGCCCGAGGAAAAAAAACAGAGCCTGAGGAACAAAAGGAGGGACCGAGGAACAAAACCAGAGCCCGTGGAATTAAACCAGAGCCTGAGGAACAAAACCAGGGCCCGAGGAACAATACCAGAGCCCGAGCAACCAAACCAGATTCCAAGGAATAAAACCAGGGCCCAAGGAACCAAACCGGTGTGGCGAATAAGGACACGGACTCCGTCTGAGAGGGCATGAAGACGAAGACGAAAAGACACTTATTATAAAGCACAAGCGCCTTTTTGTACCTCACATTATGCCACGTATACACTTCAAATAATTCCCTAGTACATCCCCTAACCAAAGGTCATCTCGACACTCTTCCGTCAATTTCCTTATCTTTGTCACGCCCTCAGAACCGTTAACTGCCTCCTCTTATCTGCCTTTTTCCCACGGCTTCTTTCACTTCCCATCTTCCCATGGCTTCTTGTTTACCAACGCTATGATACTGCTTGTACTCTCAGACATCAATTCCTCCACATCTCCCCCTTTTTCTTTTACAACAAACACTAAGCTAATTGACTTTTTTATTATTCATTTCACACATTGCAATAAACATAGTACACACACAAGAATACATACAAATACAATCAAACGTATAATTCCCAGTTCAATCAAACTCATTACCCATTTTGCCAAGCCCCAGTAATTCTATCTCTTGTGGCTCTACACTCAGGGGCGGACGGTACACCAAACATCCGTCCCAATTGTCAGTCACATTGCGGCCGCCACTACAAAGTGTTGCATGCGGCTCCGTGAGACCTAGGGTCCAATTGTTCCACGGGAGTCCCACTAAGCAGGTGGAAAAAGGATCTCCAGGTGACGAGAGCGAAAGGCAAATGGTCTCCTGGCCTGTCTGATTCGCAAGGGCGATCCAGATATTCTCTTTGGGCTGCGGTGGGGCCCAAAACGTGCTTACGCCTGCGACAACGGCGAAAAAGACAGCTTGACAAACCGTGCTGGTACCCATCTTGGTCCTCGATCTGTGGAGACACAAGCATACCCTCGACCCCAGGTTATCAATGAAAACGGGCCTTCCCACTCATGAGATTCCAGGTTTTTCACCTTTACCCACGCCTTGTCCCTTATGATTGCCTCACGACCTTCAACAGAATCAAAATGTCTGCAAATGGGGGGTCCACCTTCCTCAGCCCACCGATTGAGAAAATTAAGAACATAAACGGCTTTTGCCAATCTTTCCTATGGGGTCAAATCCCCTACTCCCCCTTTTTGTTTTGTTAACATGTCTTTGAGCGAACGGTGCGCGCGCTCAACAATGGCTTGCCCTGTGGGACTGTGTGGAATTCCCGTGATATGAGTGATTCCCCACGTTTGCAGGAACATCCGTGTGGCTTGGGCAACGTACCCGGCGCCGTTATCTATTTTTATTTTGCTCGGTACTCCGAGAATGGAAAAAGCAAGAAGAAAACGTTTTCGGACATCCCGGGACTTTTCCCCAGTGTGGGCTGTGGCTGCAATTGGTCCCAAAAATGTATCCACTGAGACGTGGACACATTTGAGTCAACCAAAGTCGGGAAGATGTGTAACATCAGTCTGCCAAAGTTCGAGCGCCTGCAAGCCACGAGGGTTGACTCCCCCCGGCTGTGGAGGGCCTGCACACTGGCACTCAGGGCATGCAGTGACAATTTGGCGTGCTTGCATAAGTGGTAAATGAAACATTCTAGCCAAGGCCTTAGCGTTCTGATGATAAAAGTTATGTGAATGCCTCGCTTGCTCAAATTTCCCCAGGACAACAACAGCCCCTGCAAGCGAATCAACCAACCGGTTTCCCTCAACCAGGGGCCCTGGCAATGCAGTATGAGATCTAATGTGTAATATAAAAAAAGAGTGGATCCTTCGATGAATGTGTTCTCTGAGGGTTTTAAACAGAGCAAAAAGCTGGGCATTATTTACATCTTTCAAATAAGCAAACTCCATGCGGGACACCACCCCTGCAACATATGCAGAATCAGTCACGATGTTGACGGGGCATTGCCATTTTTCAAACACTCATACCACTGCCGCCAACTCCACGATTTGTGGTGAACCATCTTGTTTCCACATATCAGATTGCCATTGATCATGGTCGTCCTTCCAGACAAGGACAGACTTACCCGTGCGCTCGGACCCATCCGTGAAGACTGTTAGAGCGTCCAAAGGGGTCACGCTACATTTCGGCAATTGCTGCAGTGGTAGTGGGGACTGCAGCCATTTATGACTGGGAGGGTGAACAGAAATCGCTCCTGTAAAACCTTCCACAGCCATTTGAAAAGGTACAGACATTTGCATCAACCAAGTTAACATAGGCATCACGACAGGAATGTAAATGGTATGCAGCTCTTTTCCGCACAGCGCTATCAACCGTTGTCTCCCTCTCATGACCAGGGATGCAAACATTTCTACTCTAGTGGTGATGGTTTTTCCAAATTGATGGGGAAGAAACACCCATTCTATGACCAACAACTGTTCACCGCTGGGTGTTGGCTTCCATTGAAACAACAAACCATATGGTTGGAAGTCAGTGTTCACTATTGCTAACTGAAAAGGAAGCTCTGGATCACAGCGCTGTGCTTGCCGAGCCGATATCATTGTAGCAATCCGCTGCAACGCTTGCTGAGCCTCGGGGGTTAACGTTCATCGAGACCCCAACGCCGGATCACCTTTCAGCAAATTAAACAGAGGTCTCAACAGGTCGTTGTTGATTCCCAACAGAGGCCTTACCCAATTGATGGTGCCCAATATTTCTGCAAATCAGTCAGGGTATGGACCTGACTACTGATCTTGAGCCCTTGCGGTATCACAGTTTGCTCAGTAATGCGCCACCCTAGATATTTCCAGGGAGCGGTCTGCTGCACCTTTTCTGGGGCAACTATCAAGCCGTTACGTTGGAGGCTCGTTACGACAACCTCCATGGCCCCTCGTATCATGGCCTCAGAGGGGGTTGCTACAAGGATATCATCCATATAATGATAAATTACGACTTCAGGCAATTGGGCACAAGCCACGAACCATTGACATATGGTGGGACTATTTTTCATGCCTTGCAGGAGCACCGTCCAATGGTACCGTTGACTCGGCTGGGCTACATTGGTCGCGGGTACAGTAAAAGCAAACCTCGGCGCGTCATCTGGGTGTAGCGGAATGGTAAAAAAACAGTCCTTAAGGTCTATTATAGTGATGTGCCAGTTCATAGGTATCATGGTTGGTGAAGAGAGGCCTGGCTATAGAGCTCCCATGTCCTCTATAGCCTCATTTATACGTCTTAGATCGTGAAGGAGCCTCCACTTTCCTGATTTCTTCTGGATGACAAAAACTGGTGAGTTCCATGGACTCGTGGATGGCACAATGTGCCCAGCGCGCAGCTGCTCAGCAACAAGGTCCTGCAAGTGATGCAGCTTATCCGTGGGGAGGGGCCACTGATCCACCCATACAGGCTTTTCACAGGACCATTGCAGCTTCAGGGTGTGCTGCCGATCAGTAGCCCCTAGGATAATTTTGTCCCCAGCATGATTCCCCATTGTGACGAACAGTCTCGTCCCCACAGCGTGAGAGGGGCCAGAAGAACGAACGGTCGGACATTGGCCCGCCGACCCTCCGGTCCCTCGATTTGAATTAATTGAACACTCTGCAATGGTGCTGTTTGCCCTCCGATACCTGTAAGGGCAATCGGGACCTGTTTTGTCGGCCATTGAGCTGGCCAGTGTGACTGCGCAATGACAGTCACGTCAGCTCCGGTATCAATAAGGCCGCTGATGCGCACAGACTGCTGAGGGCCACCGCCTGACAGGCAGCAAGTCAGCTGCGGTCGCCCCGCAGCGACAGGCTGCGCCCACCACAGTTGTGGCGTGCCGGTGGAACCAAAACCTTCACCACTCCGTTCCTGAGGCTCCGCCGCAGGAGGGGCAGCTCGAAAGTAGACAAGCTGTGCTATTCGTGCTCCTGCCGGCACGTAACAGGGCGGAGTAGGCGTCCACAACATGATTTTAATTTCTCCTGTATAGTCTGCATCAATAACCCCAGGGAGAACGAACAAGCCCTGTAACGTGGCGGATGAACGTCCCAGTAAGAGTGCACTGTAACCGCCACCTAGCAGCCCCCACACTCCGGTGGGCACCGCTTGAACAGCCATAGAAGTCAGGTTCACTGGGTGGGAGGGGGCCTAGTCCACGCCGGCACTTCCCCACGTTCGGGTGGATAATTCGGAGTCACGGATGCCAGCGGGGGGCTGGGGGCAGTTTCCATCATCGCATGGGGGACTACTTGTATCATCGCGCGGCCCCTCCCCGCGCTCCTGCAACCGTTTCCCTGGATAGGCTGACCGTCTTTATCATACCGCAACCAGCATTGATTCGCAACGTGCCGGCCCTTCCTACATTTTGGACACGTTCCCAGTTGTGAGTCAGCCAGTTCCCGCCTCCACCTGCCTGCCTGCGGGCACTGTCTCTTAAAGTGACCGGGACGGCCACCGGTGAAGCACGTCTGTTGGCTAAACTTAGAGTTTGCAAAAGCAGTAGCCATCGCCACAGCCTGGTGCTCCGTGGTCCCCACATGGTTGCATTCCTCTATCATTTCAACTACCGTAGGGTTTTTTAACGGACAGAGCACCTTCTGGCAATCTGCATTAGCATTTTCAATCACCAATTTTTGTAATAATATTTTCCGCGCTTCCTCATTCTCTACTTGTTTGTCCAAAGCATCTTTTTATGTCTCGATAAATTTCATATACGGTTCCTGCGATCCGTGCCTAATATTAGTAAACGAGTGTTGGGGCTTCCCTACATCGGGGACCTTCATAAGTGCTAGGTAGGCAAGATTCTTTGAATCATTTAGGGCTTCCATTGGGAGTTGTGCCTGGACATGGGCAGTGGCATATCGACCCTCTCCTACCAATGCGTCAACTCCCAAGAATCTCACTGGATCTGTTGCGGGACGCTCCAAATATTCCAGTGCTTTTGCCTCACAGAGTCGCCACCACTCCCCATTCCAGAGCATAAACTGAGCAGAGGAGAGCAACAATTGCGCCAGCGTTTTGCAATCGAGCGGGCATAACGTATAACTCCTCATGACCGACCCTAGCATGTTCGCAGAGTAAGGGGCACTGAGGCCAAATTCAATCACTCCCCTTCTCAATCACTCCCCCTTCCTTTTAACTACTTGGAAACTCAGAGCCTCCCACCAGGGCCTTTGATGAGCTTCATAAATCACCAGGAATGCCCGGACCTCACGGAGCTTAGCCGCGAGGTCAGAGCCCCCTTCTTTCTCTGCCTCCCTTTGAATCCCCTTCCACACATCATGCACATGCGGGGGATATAAATTCGGCTCTTTCTCTGGGTCGACCGGTCCCGGATCGAACGGATTGGGATCATCACTGCCGCTATCCTGCTCCCCGCAGGCAGCCACCGCTCCAGCCTCAGTGGCTGGGGGCGCAGAAGGCCCTTTGGCCACAGATGCGCTCCCTCCTGAGTTTTCACCTCTCGGCTTGTCTTTAGCACTGACATGCTTTTTTAGGGTCTCATTCAGAGTCCTCCAAGGCGCTAGCAGTCCTGCAGCCACCGAGTCCGAACAAGTGGCAGCATCCCAAAGCTGGGTGCCTGCTTCATTCCAAATTTTTGGATCATAAATGTTAGTAGAATCGACTCCCTTAACGGTGGTTGTCACCCACTTCAGGAGTCGTCTCAAGTCCCCATTATCCATGGTTACTTGATATTTTTTCAGGATCAATTCCATGGTCCTGCAAACAGTTTTTTCCTCCTTTGTCATGTTTAAACCCATGACTACCGCCCCCCGCTGCTCACCTCTGTTCTGCAGAGACGATTCGACGTCACTATCCTGTTTCCTTTCAACAGCTTTTCTCCCGTTTCCTTTCAATGGCTTTCTTCCTGTCTCTTTTCAACGGCTTTTTTTCCTGTTTCTTTTCAACAGCTTTTGTTCCTGTTTCTTTTCAACAGCTTCTATCCCATTTCCTTCCAACGGCTTTTTTCCTGTTCCTTTTCAATGGCTTTGGCAGTTCAGTGGGGCTCACCACCGGATCGGCAATTGTCGACTTTATGGCCCTTCAGACAGAATGTCTCAGTCCCTGTTCGGGCGCCATTTGTGGCGAATAAGGACACGGACTCCGTCTGAGAGGGCACGAAGATGAGGACGAAAAGAAAACCTTTATTATACAGCACAAGCGCCTTTTTATACCTCACATTATGCCACGTATACACTTCAAAGAATTCCCTAGTACATCCCCTAAGCAAAGGTCATCTCGACACTCTTCCGCTAATTTCCTTATCTTTGTCACGTCCTCAGAACCGTTAACTGCCACCTCTTATCTGCCTTTTTCCCACGGCTTCTTTCACTTCCCATCTTCCCATGGCTTCTTGTTTAGCAACGCTGTGATACTGCTTGTACTCTCAGACATTGATTCCTCCACACCCAGCATCCCGACATGCCCAGCACCCAGACATGCCCAGTGCCCAACACACCAGAACGCAGCAAACCAGTCCCCAATAAACCCAGTGATCAGCACATAGCACCTGGACATGCCCAGCACCTGCAGCGCTCAGCACCCCAAACACCCACCATACAGCACCCCCACAGGTGTCACACCCAGCACCCCCAGTGCCCGGAAATCAGCATACCCAACACTCAGCATCCAGCACCCCCACCCCCCAGCACCCAGTGCCCTGCACCTGGCCAGCACCCAGACATGCTCAGCACCCAGCAACACAGGGGCACAGAACCCAGTACCCCCAGCGCCCAGAAACCAACCACCCCAGCGTCCAGCACCCCCACCACCCAGCACAGGGACATGCCCAGCACCCAGCACACCCAAAGACCATCACCCCCAGCGCCAAGCACCCAGCACCGCCATTGCCTAGCACCCAGACATGCCCAGCACTCAGACATGCCTAGCAGGCAGCTTCCCTGCTCCCCATCACCTAGAACCTCCAGTGCCCATAACCCATCGCCCGGACATGCCCAGCACCCACCACACAGCACCCACACTGCCCAACACCCAGCACCCACACATACCCAGCACAACCAGGGCCCAGCACACAGCACACGCACATGCCTAGAAACAAGCACCCCCAGAGCACAGAACCCAGCAACCCCAGAGCACAGACCCAGCACCGGATATGCCCAGTACCCAGCACCCAGTACCTCCAGCACCAAGAGATACCCTGCACTCAGTTATGCATAGTACCCAGCAATACCAGGGCCCAGCACCCCCAGTACCTAGCCCCGAGCAACCCCACCGCCCAACACCCACCACCCGGACATGCCCAGAACACAGCACCCCCACCCGCAGTGCCCAGAACTCAGCACCCACACATGTCCAGCTCCCAAACATGCGCAGCTCCCAACACACCAGAACACAGGAAACCAGCAACCAACATCCCCAGTGATCAGGACATAGAACCCGGACATATCCAGCACCCAGCACCTGCAGCACTCAGCACCCAGCACCCCCAGTGCCCTGCACCCAGCAGACCAAACACCTGACATCCAGCACCTCCACAGGTCTCATACCCACCACCCGCATTGCCCAGAAACGAGCATACCCAACAACCAGCATCCAGCCCTCCCACCACCCAGTAGCCCCAGCGTCCACCACCCAGTACCCTCACTGCCCACCACCCAGAACAACAAGTGCCAAGCACACAGCATCCAAACATGCCCAACATCTGGGCATGCCCAGCATCCACAAAACCCAGCACGCGGTCATGACCAGCAACTGAAATGCCCACAGCCAGCAACCCTAGCTCTCAGCAGCCAGCACCCCCAGTGCCGAGCACCCGGTCATGCCAAGCACCTGGACATGCCTAGCACCCAACACCTCGCTGCCCAGCACACAATACGCCCAGCTCCCGGTAACCCCAGCACCCAGCAGCAAGACATACCATGCACCTGCTTATGCATCGTAACCAGCACTCCCAGGGCCCAGCAACCAGCAACCCCAGGACCTAGACCCCAGCAACTGCATCGGCCAGCACCCAGCAACCCGAGTGCCCAGCCCCCAGCAACCTCAGGGCCCAGCCCCCAGCACCCGCACATTCCCAGCACCCAGCAACCCCACTGCCCAACACCCACCCCCCGGACATGCCCAGCACCCCCAGGGACCGCCACCCCCAGCGCCCACTACCCAGCACCTGGACATGCCCAGCACCCAAACATGCCCAGCACTCTACAAACGAGAACACAGCAAACCAGCCCCCAACATCCCCAGTGATCAGCACATAGCACCCGGACACGCCCAGCACCCAGCACCCCCAGTGCCCTGCACCCAGTACTCCAAACACCCACCACCACACAGGTCTCGCAGCCAGCACCCCCAGTGCCCAGAAACCAGCATATCAACACCCCCACAGCCCAAGAACCCATTTACCCAGCATCCAGACATGGCCAGCACTCGGACATACACAGCACCCCCAGGGCCCAGCACTAACTCCCGGAGAGGCGCAAAACCCAGCACCCCAACCGCCAACAAACAGCACCTGGACATGCCCACCACTCAGCAGCCCCAGCACCGCAACAGCCAGCATCGCCAGCGTCCAGCACCCTCCCTGCCCACCACCCAGAACCCCAAGTGCCGAGCACACAGCATCCGCACATGCCCAGCACCTGGTCATGTCCAGCAACTGAAATGCCCACAGCCAGCACCTCTCGCTGCCAGCAGCCAGCACCCCCCAGTGCCCAGCATCAGTCATGCCAAGGACGAGGACATGCCCAGCACCCAACAGCCCAGTGACCAACACCCAATACCCCCAGCACCCAGCAGCAAGACATACCCTGCACCCGCTTATGCAAAGTACCCAGCACTCCCAGGGCCCAGCAACCAGCACCCACAGGACTTAGTCCCCAGCACCAGCACCGCCCAGCAACCCCAGTGCACAGCTCCCACTAACCCCATTGCCCAGCATCCCCAGCACACAGCACCCAGCATATGGACCTGGCCAGCACACGGACATTCTACCAGCCAGCACCCAAAGTGCCCTCCATCCATCACCCAGCACCCAGACATGCCCAGTGCTCAGCACCCCCAACACCCAACAGCCAGGATCAGGAAATGCCCAGCAACAAGCACTCCCATGCCTACCACTGCCTCTGCCCAATAACCAGCACACAGACAATGCCCAACAGCCAGCATCCAGAACCCAGCACCAAGCACTCAGTCCACAGGCATGCCCAGCACCCTGATATGCATAGTCCCCAGCACCCCACTGCCCAGCAGTCCCAGTGCCCACGACCCATCACTTGGACATGCTCAGCACTCAGAGATGTCCAGCCCCCCGCACGCCCAGTGCCTAGAACCCAGTACCCCCAGTGACCAGCACCCAGCGCAGCCAGTGCCCAGCACTGCCTGTAGCCAGCATCCACCACCCAGACACGATCATCACCTGCCCATTCCCAGCACCAAATCCTCCCAGTGCCCAGCACAGGGACATATCGAGCACCCAGATATGCCCAACACCCAGCAACCGCAGCACCCAGACCTGTCCAGAACCCACTCCACTCAGGGCCTAGCACACAGTACCCCCACGACCCAGCACCGACGCATGCCCAGCACCAAGCACTGCCAATGATCCCAAGGGGGGCTAGGTGTGCTGGATGTTGCGCATTTGCGGTGCTGGAGATGGCTGGGTGCTGGGCAGCTGAGAAGGGGCTGTAAAGGGAAGGTGAGCGCCGCGAACATATTTCAGTCCTGGCTAAATGTGTGTGGGAGCTCGGCGGGGCGCTTGTCTGCTTTGCAGTTGGGCTGCGGCAAGGTTGATGGTTGAGTGCTACGGCAAGCGCATAGCCCCGGTGTTGGTGGGGACCTCAAAGGGCGGCCAGGGCAGGCGAGTGCAACGAACAACAGTCATCTTGGTTCCCTCTGTGTTGGAGCGCCATCTGGTGGGTAGACGTTTCAGAGCCTGGCTCTGATAAAGGTAAGATGCAGGTTGATGTTTAGGTGGAAGAGACCAAAGAGAAGGGAGCAGGGGTTGGTGGGGCTGAGGAGGGGCTGCCAAGAGATCGTGAGGGCCAGCATCAGCCTTCATTGCTGGCCACTTCTTTGCCTGAGCCCCATGTGGTGGGTGGCCGCGTTGGAGCTTGGCCCTGATGAGGGTAAAGGATGGGTTGATGTTAAGGGCGAGAAGAGGCACAGAGCCCCAGTGTTGGTGGAGCTGAGGAAGGGCTGCCAAGGGAAGGTTAGGGCCAGCATCAACCTTGATTCTGACTACCTCAGTGCCTAAGCCCAATATGCATGGTGGCCCCTTCAGTGCTTGGCTCTCATGAGGGTAAGGGATAGGTCGTGGATAGGTGACAGAACAGACACAGATCCCCGGTGTTCGTGGGGCTGAGAAGGGAATGTGAGGGCCAGCATCAACTTTGATTCCTGGCTACCTCAGTGCCAAGCCCCATGTGGAGGGTGGCCTATTTGGAGCTTGGCTCTGAGGCGGGTCAGAGCTACGTTGACGTTACGTGAGAGAACAGAGACAGAGCCCCGGTGTTGGTGGCGCTGAGAAGGGGCTGCCAAGGGAAGGTGAGGGCCAGCATCAACCTGGATTCCTGGCTACCTCAGTGCCTAAGCCACATGTGGATGGTGGCCGCTTCAGAGCTTGGCTCCGATGAGGGGCAGGTGTAGCTTGATGTTAGGTGCGAACAGAGGCACAGAGCCCCGGTGTTGGTGAGGCTGAGGAAGGGTTGCCAAAGGAAGGTGAGGGCCAGCATCAACCGTGAGTCCTGGCTACTTCAGTGCAAAGCCTCACGTGGAGGGTGGCCCCTTCGGAGCTTGACTCTGAGGCAGGTAAGGGATAGGACGAGGTTAGGTGGGAGAACAGACACAGAGCCCCGGTGTTAGTGGTGCTGCCAAGGGAAGGTGAGGGCCAGCATCAAACGCAAGTCCTGGCTACTTCTTTGCCACAGCTCCCTGTGGAATGTGGCCACTTCAGAGCTTGGCCCTGATGAGGGTAAGGGATAGCTTGATGTTAGGTGGGAGAACAGACACAGAGCCCCCGGTGTTGGTGGGGCTGAGAAGGGGCTGCCAAGGGAAGGTGAGGGCCAGCATCAACCGCGAGTCCCGGCTACCTCAGTGCTAAGCCCCATGAGGTGTGTGGCCGCTTTGGAGCTTGGACCTGATGAGGGCAAGGGATAGGTGAGGTTAGGTGGGAGAACAGACACAGAGCCCCGGTGTTGGTAGGGTGCCAAGGAAGGTGAGGGCCAGGATCAATTTTGAGTCCTAGCTACCTCATTGCTAAGCCCCATGTGTTGGGTGGCCACTTCGGAGCTTGGCTCTGATGAGGGTAAAGGCTAGGTTAACGTAGGTTTGAGTACAGACACATAGCTCAGATGTTGATGGAGCTGCCAAGGGAATTTGAGGGCCAGCTTCAACCTTGAGTCCTGGCTATTTCTGTGCCTGAGCTGGATGAGGTGGGTGGCCATTTCGGAGCTTGGCTCTGATGAGGATAAGGGATAGTATGACCTTCTGCATAGATAACGAAACCCTTCTGCGTTACATAACGCCACCCACCACATGGGGCTCCAAAAGAGGAGTAGCCCCTTCCTGGTCCCGATAATACGGCCCCTCTCCCTTTTTCTCAAACCTAAATATCAACCTTTGCCTTATCATCTCTCGAGCCCATTTCCTAAACGGCTTCCCACCAGAGGGCGCTCCAACACAGAAAGAACCAGCATTGAAAGCTGTTTCTTGCTCTTGCCTTTCGTGGCAGCCCTTTCAGAGGGAGCTGCTCTCGCTCTACCACCCAACCAACAACCTTGCCACAGCCCAGCTGCAAAGCAGTCGAGCACCACTTCAGGCTCCCATACACAAATAAGGAGGACTGAAAGATGTTGGCGGCTCTCACCTTCCCTTGATAGACCTTTCTCAGCTGCCCAGCCCCCAGCCACCTCCAGCACCCCAAATGTGCCATATCCACCACACTTAGCACTCCCTGCTACACATTGGTAGTGCTTGGTGCTGGGTATGTTCCGTTGCTGAGTGGTGGGGGTGTTGGGTGGTGGGCACTGCGGGGACTGGCTTCTTGTCATGTCCTGGTGCTGGGGATGCTGGGTGCTGTGTGCTGGGCTCCGGGGCTGCTGGGTGCTGGGCATGTCCAGGGGCTGTGTATTGGCGGTGGGTGTGCTGGGTTGTGCAGAGTCCGGGAATCAGTGCTGGGCCATGGGAGTGCTGGGCCCTGGCAGTGCTGGGTGGAGGGTATGATGGGTGCATGTGTTGGTTTAACCCCAGCCAGCAAATAAACCCCACGCAGCCACTGGCTCACTCCACATCCCCCACCCCGTGGGATGGGGGAGAGAATTGGGAGGGCACAAGTAGGAAAGCTCCCGGGTTGAGATAAAAACAGTTTAATGATTGAAATAAAACGAAGTAAAACAGTAATAATAACAACGAGAACAACAACAATAACAGACTATACAAAGCAGGCAATGCAGAATGCAGCTGCTCACCGCTGCCGACCGCGTGTCATGAACTGGGGTGGGGGGGGAGGGGGAGTCGTTTCCACCCCCGCCCTCCCATTTTTTATACTGAGCATGATGTTACATGCTATGGAATACCCCATTGGCCAGCTGGGTCAACTACCCCAGATATGCTCCCCACCCCCCGGCCCCCCACAACCCCCCTCCCGAGCTACCCGTTGAAGGCCGAAAAGAGAGAACAAAAGTCTCCCGGTGCAAGCACCGCCCAGCAACAGCCAAAGCATTAAGGGGCCATCAAGGCTCCTCTCACACCAAACCCAAAAGCCAGCCCACCCCCCAAGCTGCTGGGAAGAAAGTTAACTCTGTCCCAGCCGGAAGCAGGACAGTGCTGAGTGCTGTGTATGTCCGGGTGCTGGGCATGTCTGGGTGCGGGGACTGGGCACTGGGGGTGCTGGGTGTGAGACGTGTGGGTGTGCTGGATGGTGGGTGTTAGGTATGCTGGTTGCTGGGCACTGGGGGTGCTGGGTGTGAGACGTGTGGGGGTGCTGGATGGTGGGTGTTTGGTGTGCTGGGTACAGAGCACTGGGGGTGGTGGGTGCTGAGCGCTGCGGGTGCTGGGTGCTGGGCATGTCCGCGTGCTATGTGCTGATCACTGGAGATGTTGGGGGCTGGTTTGCTGGGATCTGGGCAGTGGTGTGTTGAGTGCTGGGCATGTTTGGGTGCTGGGCATGTCTGGGTGCTGGGTACTGGGCGCTGGCTGTGTGGGGCAGTGGGGGTGCTGTGTGCTGGGCACGTCCGGGTGGTGGGTGTTGGGCAGTGGGAGTGCTGGGTGCTAGGTACTTTGGTGCTGGGCCCTGGTATTGCTGGGTACTACACATAACTGAGTGCAGGGTATGTCTTGGTGCTGGATGATGGGTACTGGAGGTAATGGGTGCTGGGTGTTGGGCATATGCGGTACTAGGTGCTGGGCATATGCGGTGCTTGGTGGCTGTGCTGGGGTTGCTGGGTGCTGTGCTGTGAGGGTGCTGGATTCCTGGCATGTGCGTGTGCTGTGTGCTGGGCCCTGGTTGTGCCGGGTATGTGTGGGTGCTGGGTGTTGGGCAGTGTGGGTGCGGTGTGGCGGGGCCTGGGTGCTGGGCAGTCGGGATGCTTGGCAGTGGGCAGCAGAGAAGCTGCCTGCTGGGCATGTCTGAGTGCTGGGCATGTGTGGGTGCTGGGTACTGGGCAGTAGGAGTGGTGGGCGGTGGTGGTGCTGTGTGCTGGGCATGTTGGACTGCTGGGTTTTGGGCGGTGGGCGTGCTGGGTGCTGGGTGTGTGCGTGTGTTGGTTTCTGGGCGCTGGGGGTGCTGGGTGCTGTGCACTGGGGTTGCTGGGTGCTGGGCATGTCCGGGTGGTGGGCATGGCTGGGTGCTGGGCCCTGAGGTTGCTGCGTGCTGGGCACTGGGCTTGCTGGTGCTGCTGGTGCGGGTGCTGGGGGCTAGGTGTTGTCTGAAAAGCGGATTCCTGCCTGGCGTGGAAGGAACCAATTCCACACGCTCAGGAGAGATATTGTTTTATTCAGGCCTGGGTGCTCGGTGGACTTGCCACAAATGAAGCACACCGGGTCTAATCACCTTTCTGTTTGTATCCATGCTTCTCATACATATTTTCAGTTTCTCTTTTACATATTCCTTAAATTTCCGAGAACCGATTATAATATTACATCATCCTAGACACATGCGCACTAAAACCTTTAGGGTCTCCTTGAGGGTCTCGGGTGGTCTCGGGTGGTCGGCGGGGTAGTGAACTCTTCGTGAACCTGTTCCTTTCTTTCCTTGTAAGGTCGAGGTTTGTCTCCGAGCCGCGTCTGGACCACGTTTGTTTACAGTTCTCGTTTCCAAGGTTACTCTTCACTAGAGTCTAACAATGCTTCCAGAAGACACGATTTCGACTACAATTCTACACACCTGCAAACACCACACCTGCTAGTTACCTAACTTCTAAGCCACAAGTCTTCATTGTGTAGAATTACAGAAGTGAGCAGTATGGAACAGTAGATACTGTACCTACTGCATCAGTCCCCCCCTTTGAGACTTACAATGTTGAGCATCATGAGTCTCCCATCATTTAGTTATAAGCATTTGGTCTACAAAAAGACATACATTGAATCATACAACAAGTAATTAGAACTAAGATGACGATCAGTATTGCAAATAAGAACAACTGTCTGAGCCAATTTAAATTTGGAAGCCACGAAAATAACCAAGAAAGATCTTACCCTTCTCGTTCCTTAAATCCACAGGCTAAGTCCTTTACTTGTTGAATTTTTTTCGCAATTAACTGTGAATTATCACCTAGGTTCTGCAATACAAAAAGAAGACATGTTGGTTACTTCTCGGGCTAAAAGTTCTCAGATAGTTTGATTTCTCTCCCATTTTGGCAATAGAAATTGGGATTCAGCTTTACTGATCGTCATAATGAATATCAACAGGCTCCACATTTTCTACTCCTAAACCCACAATTTCCTAATTAATTTGGTTTCCTTTCTAACAATAAATATTTTAAATATCACAGATAATTCCGCAACAGCTCTGGTAAGTCATCAAGTACGCCTTCAAATTAATTGCAATGGTTCCTTAGGTGTAGATGTCCACGGTCTAGGAGGTATTTTGTTTATTCTGGTGTAATGAATCCAAGAGTCTATTTCTTCTAATTCTGCAGCAGTGGTTGTTGTTAATAGCACTTGGAAGGGTCCTTTCCACTTTTCTCCAAAGGGGTCGTCCTTCCACCTTCGCAGGTAGACTTGGTCTCCTGGGCTGAATGAATGTACCAGAAATTCCAGGGGTAAAAGTGTCCTCAAAAGAACATATTTGTGTAAAGAACTCGCCATTTTACTCAAAGACAAGAGAGATTCAGTTAACACTTTTTCTCCTATTACGTGCATTTGGTCAAACCTTCCTGTTAGATTGACATTAGAAGGTTTACCACCCAGAATTTCCAATGGACTTACTTCTTCTTTAGCTCTTGGGGTTACCCTAATTCTTAACAAGGCAAGCGGTAAAGCTTCAATCCGTTTCAACTGAGCTTCCTGACATATTTTAGAAATTTGTCTCTTTAATACTTGGTTCATTCTCTCTACTTGTCTGCTAAATTGTGGTCGTCTTAGTGTCTTACTCACATTCTTAATAACCTCCGTTACAAAATGTGGGCCTCTATCAGAGGACATCTCTAAAGGGACTCCAAATCTTGAAATAATTTCTTTCCATAAGTGTTTTGTTACCTCTTTTGCCTTGTCGGTTTGCCACGGGAAAGCTTTTGGCCATCCGGAGAAGGTATTATTGGTTGCACCTTGGTAACTCTGAAAAATCTATTCGCCAATACTCACCGGGAGTTACGCCTTTCCTTACCTTTCCAGGAGGGGGTCGGATTTGTATTTTCGAATTGTTCCTAAGTCAAATCTCACATTTAGCACACTCCCTCACACTTTTAGCAATCAATAACATTTTAGTCCCTATTTTGCATACCGTTTTACCGACTCGACCATTGCTTCTGCTCCCATATGTGTCTCAGCATGGGTTGTGGCCATACATTGTCCATGCGAAGTAATCCATCATCCTTGATCATTCTTT
The DNA here is from genome assembly GCA_023333565.1 of Puffinus mauretanicus. NCBI lineage: Eukaryota > Metazoa > Chordata > Aves > Procellariiformes > Procellariidae > Puffinus > Puffinus mauretanicus. The sequence continues at coordinate 22,897 of JAJKFH010000139.1, forward strand.
TTGCACTGTAATAGCTTAGCCAACTTATTTTCTTTTTCGTTATCATTTGGGGATTCTATTTGAATTTCTTTGGATGCACAGCAACTTCTTTGGGTTTTTTTCCTGTGGTTTTTTTTTTTTTTTTTTTTTTTTACTGCTTCCAATAAATTTAAAATCTCTGTTCCATACTTTAAAGGTGAGCCACTGGCAGACAAAAGTTCTCGCTCTTTCCATATCGCTCCATGGGCATGAACAACTCCAAAAGCATATTTAGAGTCTGTCTAAATATTAACTCTTTTACCTTTAGCCAGATCTGAAGCTCTTGTCCAAGCTGTTATCTTGGCCTTCTGGGCGGATGTATTTGGAGGTAATGCTTTTACTTCTTGGTCTTCGGTTAAAGTTACCGCGGCATAGCCAGCCCTCCTTTCTCCTTTCAAAACAAAGCTGCTTCCATCGGTAAATAATTCTTCATCGGGAGTCTGGAGAGGGACATCTCTCAGGTCTGGCCTGCTGGCATATGCCTGTTTGATAACTTGTAAACAATCATGGTTAGGATTGCTCTCTTTTTCACTTGGCATTGAAGAAGCAGGATTTAAAATGGCACTTACTTCAAAATGATGTCATCTTGTTCCACTAACGGAGCTTGATATTGTAGATTGAGAGGGTGCCATCTTGCAAATGCCCTTTTTTTTCTATCATTTCCCAGTCTTCGTTGTCCTTGGGAAATCCCAAATCCCAAATAAATTACAGTTTGTTTTGCAATTTGTGCTTTCTTTTCTGACAGCCTGTACCCAGCCAACAGTCTTGTCTTTGCAGATCTCAAGAGCATCTGCTCCCAATAGGATGTCATCAACACACTGAAGGAGGGTGATTTGATCTTCCTTACCGGAGCAGTGTTCCAGTTCCTTGGTCAAGGCTGCTCCAAAGATGGTTGGGCTATTTTTAAACCCTCGTGGCAGCACAGTCCAGCAGAGCTGAGTTCTCCTCCCAGTCGACAGATCTTCCCATTCAAAGGCAAAAATCTTTTGACTGTTTTCTTCCAGAGCGGTCGAACTCCTGTTTTCAATTCAACTTTTACCGGTTCCACATTTTTCGCTCTTCCTGGTTTGTCTGTCACCCAATCAGAAGGGTAAACCGATTTCTTCAGATTCTTCTGTGTTTGTCTGTAAGAAATAAACTTGGGTTTGCCAGGCATTAGCTTCAGGAAAATGAACTTTTCCTTTTGTTTGGATCCAAGAAAAATGGATTTTTCCTTTTTCAAAGTTAATTTGTGCTCCCAATTTATTCAATAAATCCCGTCCTAAGAGAGGCATGGTGCATTCCGGTATATATGAAAATTCATGCCTCAATGTTCTTCCTCCGATTTGACAGTTTAAAGTTTTCAAAAAAAAGACCTTACCTCTTTCTTTCCCGTGACCCCAACAACAGATACATTAAATTTACTCATTGGTCCTTTACATGTATTTATAACAGAATATTTTGCACCAGTGTTCACTAAAAACTCGACTCTTTTACTTCCCAGCTTTACTGGAACCAGGGGCTTGGCTGGGAGAATATCATTTTCTATCCCAGTCCCCATCCTTCAGAATCCTCTCCCATCATAAGGAGATCAGCTTCAGGTGGAAATTGCTGTGGCTGAATCACAGCAACTTTCTTCTTCTCTGGACACTCATTCTTCCAGTGTCCTTGCTTCTTACATACAGCGCATTGTTTGATCCCTAACGGAGTAGACTGTTCAAATATATTTCCACATCCTCGATTTCTGCCCCTTAAGTACCCTTTGCTTTTACCTCTCCAAAATCCTCTGCCCCTACCTCCAGCAGATCCTTGGGCATTCACAAAAGCAGCCGCAAGAATTGCAGCTTTCCGTTTCCCCTTTTTTTCTTTCATTTTCCATATTACTTTTTTTTCCAATACGACCCTCTCTTCTTCAGGAGTTAACAAATTATTTAAAAGAATTTGAATATCTTGCCGATCGGGATTATGACTTTTAATAATTGTTTTTAAAGATCTATACACCTTTTCAGGGTTTTCCCTATAGGATCCTGCCAATTCTTTCCAATTCATCAAATCAGAAGTAGTAAAAGGTATTTTCGCAAACACTGGTCCCCCACTTAGGCCCACAGCCTGAGGAAGGGGTGCTAACAAAACAGACCCCTCTTGGGTCCCAGTTCTGCCAGCTATTGGACTAAAGGGATTACTTCCCCTTGCTTCAGTTTCAAAACTTTCATTTTCACTCGGTGCCACCAACATCTGTGTACCGTCTTCCTCTTCTCCTAGTTTTAAACACCCTTTTCCTAGACTACAAGCAGAAGAACAATGTGGTTTTGGTTCCTTGTCCTCCATCATCATCATCATCACATTAGAATCTGAGTCTAAAAGTTTACATTTCTTCCGAATTTCATGATCATTTCTCAAGGGAAAGAACAAGTCCACAGAAGGGGCCTCATCCCATTTGCCCTGTCGTCTACAAAATATTATCACTTGCAAGGTAGTATTATATTGCAGTGTTGCCA
>JAJKFH010003398.1:0-17941 GCA_023333565.1 Puffinus mauretanicus
CACATACCCAGCACAACCAGGGCAGAGCACACAGCACACGCACGTGCCAAGAAACAAGCACCCCCCAGAGCACAGAACCCAGCAACTCCAGAGCACAGACCCAGCACCGGATATGCCCAGCACCCAGTACCTCCAGCACCAAGAGATACCCTGCACTCAGTTATGCATAGTACCCAGCAATACCAGGGCCGCACAACTGCACCAGCCAGCACCCAGCAACCTGAGTGCCCAGCCCCCAGCAACCTCAGGGCCCAGCCCCCAGCACCCGCACATTTCCAGCACCCAGCAACCCCACTGCCCAACACCCACCCCCCGGACATGCCCAGCATACAGCACCCCCTGGGACCACCCCCCCCAGCGCCCAGTACCCAGCACCTGGACATGCCCAGCACGCTACACACCAGAACACAGCAAACCAGCCCCCAACATCCCTAGTGATCAGCACATAGCACCCAGACATGCCCAGCACCCAGCACGCCCAGTGCCCTGCACCCAGTACACCAAACACCCACCACTATACAGGTCTCGCAGCCAGCACCTCCCCAGTGCCCAGAAACCAGCATACCCAACACCCCCACAGCCCAAGAACCCTTTTACCCAGCATCCAGACATGGCCAGCACTCGGACATACACAGCACCCCCAGGGCCCAGCACTAACTCCCGGACAGGCGCACAACCCAGCACCCCAACTGCCAACAAACAGCACCTGGACATGCCCACCACTCAGCAGCCCCAGTGCCCAGCACCCAGCACCGCAACAGCCAGCATCCCCAGCGTCCAGCACCCTCCCTGCCTACCACCCAGAACCCCAAGTGCCGAGCACACAGCATCTGCACATGCCCAGCACCTGGACACGCCCAGCACCTGGTCATGTCCAGCAACTGAAATGCCTACAGCCAGCACCCCTAGCTCCCAGCAGCCAGCACCCCCAGTGCCCAGCATCAGTCATGCCAAGGATGAGGACATGCCCAGCACCCAACACCCCAGTGGCCAACACCCAATAGCCCCAGCACCCAGCAGCAAGACATACCCTGCACCTGCTTATGCATAGTACCCAGCACTCCCAGGGCCCAGCAACCAGCACCCACAGGACTCAGCACCCAGCAACCCCAGTGCCCAGCACCCTATACCCCCAGCTCCCAGTAGGCCCAGAACCCACCATCCAGCAGCAAGACATACCCTGCACCCGCTTATGCATAGTACCCAGCACTCCCAGCCCCCAGCAGTCGCGCCGCCCAGCACCCAGCAACCCCAGTGCACAGCACCCACTAACCCCAGTGCCCAGCATCCCCAGCGCACAGCATCCGGCATATGGACATGCCCAGCACACGGACATACCCATTAGCCGGCACCCCTAGTGCCCAGCACCCAAAACTCCCTCCATCCATCGTCCAGACATGCCCAGTGCTCAGCGCCCCCAACAGCCAGGATCAGAAAATGCCCAGCAACAAGCACTCCCATGCCTACCACCGCCAGTGCCCAATAACCAGCACACAGACAATGCCCACCAGCCAGCCTCCAGAACCCAGCACCAAGCACTCAGTCCACAGGCATGCCCAGCACCCTGATATGCATAGTCCCCAGCACCCCACTGCCCAGCAGTCCCAGTGCCCACAACCCATCACTTGGACATGCTCAGCACTCAGAGATGTCCAGCACCCCGCACGCCCAGTGCCTAGAACCCAGTACCCCCAGTGACCAGCACCCAGCGCAGCCAGTGCCCAGCACTGCCTGTAGCCAGCATCCACCACCCAGACATGATCATCACCTGCCCATTCCCAGCACCAAATCCTCCCAGTGCCCAGCACAGGAACATGTCGAGCACCCAGATATGCCCAACACCCAGCAACCGCAGCACCCAGACCTGTCCAGAACCCACTCCACTCAGGGCCTAGCACACAGTAGCCCCACGACCCAGCACCGACCCATGCCCAGCACCAAGCACTGCCAATGATCCCAAGGGGTGCTAGGTGTGCTGGATGTTGCGCATTTGCGGTGCTGGAGATGGCTGGGTGCTGGGCAGCTGAGAAGGGGCTGTAAAGGGAAGGTGAGCGCCGCGAACATATTTCAGTCCTGGCTAAATGTGTGTGGGGGCTCGACGGGGCGCTTGTCTGCTTTGCAGTTGGGCTGCGGCAAGGTTGATGGTTGAGTGCTACGGCAAGCGCATAGCCCCGGTGTTGGTGGGGACCTCAAAGGGCTGCCAGGGGAGGCGAGTGCAACGAACAACAGTCATCTTGGTTCCCTCTGTGTTGGAGCGCCATCTAGTGGGTAGACGTTTCAGAGCCTGGCTGTGATGAAGGTAAGATGCAGGTTGATGTTTAGGTGGAAGAGACCAAAGAGAAGGGAGCAGGGGTTGGTGGGGCTGAGGAGGGGCTGCCAAGAGATCGTGAGGGCCAGCATCAGCCTTCATTCCTGGCCAAGTCTGTGCCTGAGCCCCATGTGGAGAATGGCCGCTTCGGAGCTTTGAGCTGATGAGGGTAAGGGATATGTCGAGGATAAGTGGGAGAACAGAGACAGAGCCTCGGATTTGGTGGGGCTACCAAGGCAAGGTGAAGGCTAGCATCAACCTTGCTTTCTGGCTACCTTAGTGCCAAGCCCTATCTGGAGGGTGGCCGCTTCGGAGCTTGGCCCTGGTGAGGGTCAACGCTAGGTTGAGGTTAGGTGGGAGAACAGACAGAGAGCCCCGGTGTTGGTGAGTCTGCCAAGGAAGGGGAACCCAGCATCATCCGCGAGTCCTGGCTATTCAGTGCCAACCCTATGTGGAGGGTGGCCGCTTCGGAGCTTTGCCCTGATGAGGGGAAGGGATATGTCGAGGCTAAGTGGGAGAACAGAGACAGAGCCCCGGTGCTGGTGGGGCTGAGAAGGGGCTGCCAAGAGACCGTGAGGGCCAGCATCAGCCGTGGTTCCTGGCTACTCAGTGCCTAGTCTGTGGTTGGTCAGCTGAGCTTGGCCCTGATGAGGGTCAGGGCTAGGTTGAGGTTAGGAGGAGAACAAACACAGAGCCCCGGTGTTGGTGCGGCTGCCTATGGACTGCATAGGGAAGGTGAGGGCCAGGGTCAGCCTTGATTCGTGGCTATGTCAGTGCCATCCCCATGTGGAGAATGGTCGCTCCGGAGCTTTGCCCTTATGAGGGGAAGGGTAAGTGGGAGAACAGAGACAGAGCCCCGGTGTTGGTGGTGCTACCAAGGCAAGGTGAGGGCCAGCACCAACCTTGATTTCTGGTTACCTTAGTGCCAAGCTCCACGTGGAGCGTGGCCGCTTCGGAGCTTGGCCCTGGTGAGGGTCAGGGCTAGGTTGAGGTTAGGTGGGAGAACAGAGAGCCCCGGTGTTTGTGGGGCTGAGAATGGGCTGCATAGTGATCGTGAGGTCCAGCATCAGCCCTGATTCTTGGCTACCTAAGTGCCTAATCCTCACATGAAGAGTGGTCGCTTCGGAGCTTGGCTCCAATGAGGTTAAGGGATAGGTCGCTGTTAGGTGCGAGCAGAGACACTGAGCCCCGGTATTGGTGGGGCTGAGAAGGGGCTGCCAAGAGACCGTGAGGGCCAGCATCAGCCTTGGTTCCTGGCTACTTCAGTGCCTAGCTCCGTGTGGTCGGTCGCCCCTTCTGAGCTTGGCCCTGGTGAGGGTCAGGGCTAGGTTGAGGTTAGGTAGGAGAAGAGAAAGAGAGCCCCGGGGTTGGTGGGGCTGAGAAGGGGGTGCCAAGAGACCGTGAGGGCCAGCATCAGCCTTGTTTCTTGGCTACTTCTGTGCCTAGCTCCGTGTGGTCGGTGGCCCCTTCTGAGCTTGGCCCTGGTGAGGGTCAGGGCTAGGTTGAGGTTCGGAGTGAGAACAGACACAGAGCCCCGGTATTGGTGGGGCTGAGAAGGGGGTGCCAAGAGACCGTGAGGGCCAGCATCAGCCTTGTTTCTTGGCTACTTCTGTGCCTAGCTCCGTGTGGTCGGTGGCCCCTTCGGAGCTTGGCCCTTATGACGGTCAGGACTAGGTTGAGTTTAGGAGGGAGAACAGACACAGAGCCCCGGTGTTAGTGCGGCTGCCAAGGAAGGGGAGCCCAGCATCATCCGCGAGTCCTGGCTATTCAGTGCCAAGCCCTATGTGGAGGGTGGCCGCTTCGGAGATTTGCCCTGATGAGGGGAAGGGATATGTCGAGGCTAAGTGGGAGAACAGAGACAGAGCCCCGGTGCTGGTGGGGCTGAGACGGGGCTGCCAAGAGACCGTGAGGGCCAGCATCAGCCTTGGTTCCTGGCTACTTCAGTGCCTAGCTCCGTGTGGTTTGTCGCCCCTTCGGAGCTTGGCCCTGATGAGGGTCAGGGCTAGGTTGAGGTTAGGAGGGAGAACAGACACAGAGCCCCGGTGTTGGTGCGGCTGCCTAGGGACTGCATAGGGAAGGTGAGGGCCAGCATTAGCCTTGATTCGTGGCTATCTCAGTGCCAAGCCCCATGTGGAGGGTGGCCGCGTCGGAGCTTTACCCTGAGGATGGTAAGGGATATGTCGAGGATAAGTGGGAGAAGAGAGACAGAGCCTCCTATTTGATGGGGCTACCAAGGCAAGGTGAGGGCCAGCATCAACCTTGCTTTCTGACTACCTTAGTGCCAAGCCCTATGTGCAGGTTGGCCGCTTTGGAGCTTGGCCCTGGTGAGGGTCAGCGCTAGGTTGAGGTTAGGTGGGAGAACAGACAGAGAGCCCCGGTGTTGGTGCGGCTGCCAAGGAAGGGTAGCCCAGCATCATCCGCGAGTCATGGCTATTCAGTGCCAAGCCCTATGTAGAGAGTGGCCGCTTCGGAGCTCTGCCCTGATGAGGGGAAGGGATATGTCGAGGCTAAATGGGAGAACAGAGACAGAGCCCCGGTGCTGGTGGGGCTGAGAAGGGGCTGCCAAGAGACCGTGAGGGCCAGCATCAGCATTGGTTCCTGGCTACCTTAGTGCCAAGCCCTATGTGGAAGGTGGCCCCTTCGGAGCTTGGTCCTGATGAGGGACAGGGCTAGATTGAGGTTAGGAGGGAGAACAGACACAGAGCCCCGGTGTTGGTGCGGGTGCCTAGGGACTGCAAACGGAAGGTGAGGGCCAGCATTAGCCTTGATTCGTGGCTATCTCAGTGCCAAGCCCCTTGTGGAGAATGGCCGCTTCAGATCTTGACCCTGATGAGGGTAAGGGATATGTCGAGGCTAAGTGGGAGAACAGACACAGAGCCCCGGTGTTGGTGGGGCTGAGAAGGGGCTGCCAAGAGAGCGTGAAGGCCAGCATCAGCCTTGGTTCCTGGCTACTTCAGTGCCTAGCCCCATGTGGTCCGTGGCCACTTTGGAGCTTGGCCCTCTTGAGGGTAAGGGATAGGTCGCTGTTAGGTGCAAGCAGAGACACAGTGCCACGGTGTTGGTGGGGTTGAGAAGTGGCTGCCAAGATAACGTGAGGGCCAGCATCATCCTTGAGTCCTGGCTATTTCTGTGCCTGAGCCGGATGATGTGGGTGGCCGTTTCGGAGCTTGCCTCTTATGAGGATAAGGGATAGTTTGAGGTTATGCGTAGATAACGAGACTCTTCTGCATTAGATAACGCCACCCACCACATGGACTCCAAACGAGGAGTAGCCCCTTCCCGGTCCCACCACCCCTCTCCCTTATTCTCAAACCTAAATATCAACTTTTGCCTTACCATCTCTCGAGCCCATTTCCTAAACGGCTTCCCACCAGAGGGCGCTCCAACACAGAAAGAACCAGCATTGAAAGCTGTTTCTTGCTCTTGCCTTTCGTGGCAGCCCTTTCAGAGGGAGCTGCTCTCGCTCTGCCATCCAACCAGCAACCTTACCAGAGCCCAACTGCAAAGCAGTCGATCTCCTCTTCGGGCTACCTTAAACTAACAGGCAGGACTGAAAGATGTTGGTGGCTCTCACCTTCCCTTGATAGACCCTTCTCAGCTGCCCAACAGGCAGCTCCAGCACCCCAAATGTGCCATATCCACCACACCTAGCACTCCTTGCTACACATTGGTGGTGCCTGCTGCTAGGCATGTTCCGTTCCTGAGTCGTGGGGGTGTTGGGTGGTGGGGACTGGCTTCTTGTCATGTCCTGGTGCAGGGGATGCTGGGTGCCGTGTGCTGGGCTCCGGGGCTGCTGGGCATGTCCAGCTGCTGTGCATTGGCGGTGGGTGTGCTGGGTTATGTGCATGTGTGGGAATCAGTGCTGGGCCATGGGAGTGCTGGGCCCTGGCAGTGCTGGGTGGAGGGTATGATGGGTGCATGTGTTGGTTTAACCCGAGCCTGCAAATAAACCCCACGCAGCCACTGGCTCACCTCCCCCCCAACCCCGTGGGATGGGGGAGAGAATCGAGAAGGCACAAGTAGGAAAGCTCCCGGGTTGAGATAAAAACAGTTTAATGATTGAAATAAAACGAAGTAGAACAGTAATAATAACAATGAGAACAACAACAACAACAGGCGATACAAAGCAGGCAATGCAGAATGCAACTGCTCACCGCTGCCGACCGCGTGTCATGAACTAGGGGGAGGGGGGGGGAGTCGTTCCCCCCCCGCCCCCTCCCTTTTTTTATACTGAGCATGATGTCACATGCAATAGAATACCCCATTGCCCAGCTAGGTCAACTACCCCGGATGTGCTCCCCACCCCCCCCCCCACAACCCCCTCCCCCGAGCTTCCTGTGGGAGGCCGAAAAGAGAGAACAAAAGTCTCCCGGTGCAAGCACCGCCCAGCAACAGCCAAAGCATTAAGGGGCCATCAAGGCTCCTCTCACACCAAACCCAAAAGCCAGCCCACCCCCCAAGCTACTAGGAAGAAAGTTAACTCTGTCCCAGCCAGAAGCAGCATAGTGCAGTGCACTGGAGTTCTGAGTGCTGGGTCCTAGGGGTACTGTGTATGTTCGGTGCTGGGCATATCCGCGTGCGGGTGCTGGTCATATCCGCGTGCGGGTACTGAGCAGTTGGGGTGCTGGGGGGTGGTGGTACTGGATGCTGGGCATTAGGGATGCTGGTTTCTGGGCACTGGGGGTGGTGGGTGCTGAGTGCAGCGTGTGCTGGGTGCTATGTGCAGATCACTGGGGGTGTTGGGGGCTGGTTTGCTGCTTTCTGGTGTGTTGGGCGCTGGGCATGTTTGGGTGCTGAGCATGTCTGGGTGCTGGGCACGGGCAGTGGGGCTGCTGGGTATGTCCGGTGGTGGGTATTGGGCGGTGGGAGTGCTGGGTGCTAGGTACTGGGGGTGCTGGGCCCTGGCATTGCTTGGTACTATGCATAACTGAGTGGAGGGTATGTCTTGGTGCTGGCCATATCTGGTGCTAGGTGTGTGCTCTGGGTTTGCTGGGTGCTGTGCTCTGGGGGTGTTGGATTCCTGGCATGTGCATGTGCTGGGCCCTGGTTGTGCTGGGTATGTGTGGGTGCTGGGTGTTGGGCAGTATGGGTGCTGCGTGGTGGGCGCTGGGCATGTCCTGGTGATGGGCACTGGAGGTCCTGGGCGATGGGGAGCAGGGAAGCTGCCTTCTAGGAATGTCTCAGTGCTGGGCATATCCGGGTGCTTGGTACTGTGCACTGGTGGTGGTGGTACTGGGTGCTGGGCATGTCCCGGTGCTAGGCAATGGCAGTGCTGGGTGCTTGGCGCTGGGGGTGATGGTCTTTGGGTGTGCTGGGTGGTGGGGGTGCTGGGCATGTGCGGGTGTTGGTTGCTGGGCCCTGGGTATACTGGGTGCTGGACACTGGGGTGGTTGGTTTCTGGGCACTGGGGCTTCTGGGTTCTGTGCACTGGGGTTGCTGGGTATGTCTGGGTGCTGGGCAATGGCTGGCTGCTGGGTTCTGGGCCCTGAGGTTGCTGGGTGCTGGGCACCGGCCTTGCTGGGTGCTGGCTGGTGTGGGTGCTGGGGGCTAAGTGCTGGTTGCTGGGCCCTGGGAGTGCTGGGTATTATGCATAAGCAGGTGCAGGGTATCTCTTGCTGCTGGATGCTGGGTGCTGGGGCTGCTGGGTGCTGGGCACTGGGGCTGCTGGGTGCTGGGCATGTCCAGGGGCTGTGTGTTGGCGGTGGGTGTGCTGGGTTGTGCGCATGTCCGGGAATGAGTGCTGGGCCATGGGGGTGCTGGGTGGAGGGTATGATGCGTGCATGTCGTGGTTTAACCTGGCATGTGCGTGTGCTGTGTGCTGGGCCCTGGTTGTGCTGGGTATGTGTGGGTGCTGGGTGTTGGGCAGTGTGGGTGCTGTGTGGCGGGGCCTGGGCATGTCCAGGTGCTGGGCGGTCGGGATGCTGGGCGGTGGGCAGCAAGGAAGCTGCCTGCTGGGCACGTCTGGGTGCTGGGCATGTTGGGTGCAGGGCAGTGGGCGGTGGGAGTGTTGTGTGCTGGGCAGTGGTAGTGCTGGGTGCATGGTGCTGGGGGTGGTGGTCCCTGGTGGTGCTGCATGCTGGGCATGTCCGGGTGTTGGGTGGTTGGAGTGTTGGGTGCATGCGAGTGTTGGTTTCTGATCCCTGGGAGTGCTGGGCGCTGGGGCTGTTGGTTTCTGGGTGCTGGGGCTTCTGGGTTGTGTGCACTGGGGTTGCTGGGTGCTGAGCATGTCTGGGTGCTGGGCAATGCCTGGCTGCCGGGTTCTGGGCCCTGAGGTTGCTGGGTACCGGCCTTGCTGGGTGCTGGCTGGTGTGGGTGCTGGGGGCTAAGTACTGGGGGTGCTGGTTGCTGGGCCCTGGGAGTGCTGGTTGCTGGGCCCTGGGAGTGCTGGATACTATGCGTAAGCGGGTGCAGGGTATCTCTTGCTGCTGGATGCTGGGTGCTGGGGGTGCTGGGTGCTGGGCATGTCCAGGGGTGGTGGGTGTGCTGGGTTGTGCGCATGTCCGGGAATGAGTGCTGGGCCATGGGGGTGCTGGGTGGAGGGTATGATGGGTGCATGTCGTGGTTTAACCCCAGCCTGCAAATAAACCCCACGCAGCCGTGGCTCTCCTCCCCCCCCACCCCGTGGGATGGGGGAGAGAATCGGGAGGGCACAAGTAGGAAAGCTCCCGGGTTGAGATAAAAACAGTTTAATGATTGAAATAAAACGAAGTAGAACAGTAATAATAACAATGAGAACAACAACAACAACAGACGATACAAAGCAGGCAATGCAGAATGCAACTGCTCACCGCTGCCGACCGCGTGTCATGAACTAGGGGGAGGGGGGGGGGAGTCGTTCCCCCCCCGCCCCCTCCCTTTTTTTATACTGAGCAGGATGTCACATGCAATAGAATACCCCATTGCCCAGCTAGGTCAACTACCCCGGATGTGCTCCCCACCCCCCCCACCAACCCCCCGCCCCCCCAACCCCCTCCCCGAGCTTCCTGTGGGAGGCCGAAAAGAGAGAACAAAAGTCTCCCGGTGCAAGCACCGCCCAGCAACAGCCAAAGCGTTAAGGGGCCATCAAGGCTCCTCTCACACCAAACCCAAAAGCCAGCCCACCCCCCAAGCTACTGGGAAGAAAGTTAACTCTGTCCCAGCCGGAAGCAGGACAGTGCTGAGTGCTGTGTATGTCCGGGTGCTGGGCATGTCTGGGTGCGGGGACTGGGCACTGGGGGTGCTGGGTGTGAGACGTGTGGGGGTGCTGGATGGTGGGTGTTTGGTGTGCTGGGTACAGAGCACTGGGGATGCTGGCTGCTGAGCGCTGTGGGTGCTGGGTACTATGCGTAAGCGGGTGCAGGGTATCTCTTGCTGCTGGATGCTGGGTGCTGGGGCTACTGGGTGCTGGGGATATTGTGTGCTGGGCACAGGCGTGCTTGGTGCTGGGCATGTCCAGGTGCTTGGCATGACCGGGTGCTGGGCGCTGGGGATGCTGGTTGCTGCGGTGCTGGCTGCTGGGCCCTGAGGGTGCTGGGTGCTGAGCGCTGCGGGTGCTGGGCATTCCGGGTGCTATGTGCTGATCAGTGGGGATGTTGGGGGCCAGTTTGCTGCGTTCTGGTGTGTTGGGTGCTGGGCATTTCTGGGTGCTGCATAGTGGGCGCTGGCGGTGTGGGGTGGTGGGGGTGCTGTGTGCTGGGCATGTCCGGGTGGTGGGTGTTGGGCAGTGGGAGTGTTGGGTGCTAGGTACTGGGGTGCTGGGCCCTGGTATTGCTGGGTACTCTGCATAACTGAGTGCAGGGTATGTCTTGGTGCTGGATGCCTGGTGCTGGAGCTACTGGGTGCTGGGTTCTGGGCATATGCGGTGCTTCATGCTGGGCATATCGGTGCTGGGTGGCTGTGCTGGGGTGGCTGGGTGCTGTGCTCTGGGGATGCTGGATTCCTGGCACGTGCGTGGGCTGTGTGCTGGGCCCTGGTTGTGCCGGGTATGTGTGGGTGCTGGGTGTTGGGTAGTGTGGGTGCTGTGTGGTGGGCCCTGGACACGACCGGGTGCGGGGTGCTGAGCACTGGGGTGTTGGGTGCTGGGCAAGTCCGAGTGCTTGGCACGACTGGCTGCTGAGTGCTAGGCACTGGGGTTGGTGGCTGCTGGGAGCTAGAGGTGCTGGCTGTGGGCGTTTCCAGTTGCTGGTCATGACCGGGTGCTGGGTCTTGTGGGTGCTGGGTGTGTCCCGGTGCTGGGCATGTCCGGATGCTGTGTGCTCGGCACTTGTTGTTCTGGGTGGTGGGCAGTGAGGGTGCTGGGTGCTGGGGATGCTGGGTGCTGGGTGCTGGGCACTGGGGCTGCTGGGTGCTGGGCATGTCCAGGGGCTGTGTGTTGGCGGTGGGTGTGCTGGGTTGTGCGCATGTCCGGGAATGAGTGCTGGGCCATGGGGGTGCTGGGTGGAGGGTATGATGGGTGCATGTCGTGGTTTAACCCCAGCCTGCAAATAAACCCCACGCAGCCGCTGGCTCTCCTCCCCCCCCACCCCGTGGGATGGGGGAGAGAATCGGGAGGGCACAAGTAGGAAAGCTCCCGGGTTGAGATAAAAACAGTTTAATGATTGAAATAAAACGAAGTAGAACAGTAATAATAACAATGAGAACAACAACAACAACAGATGATACAAAGCAGGCAATGCAGAATGCAACTGCTCACCGCTGCCGACCGCGTGTCATGAACTAGGGGGAGGGGGGGGGAGTCGTTCCCCCCCCGCCCCCTCCCTTTTTTTATACTGAGCAGATGTCACATGCAATAGAATACCCCATTGCCCAGCTAGGTCAACTACCCCGGATGTGCTCCCCACCCCCCCCACCCCCGCCCCCCCAACCCCCTCCCCCGAGCTTCCTGTGGGAGGCTGAAAAGAGAGAACAAAAGTCTCCCGGTGCAAGCACCGCCCAGCAACAGCCAAAGCATTAAGGGGCCATCAAGGCTCCTCTCACACCAAACCCAAAAGCCAGCCCACCCCCCAAGCTACTGGGAAGAAAGTTAACTCTGTCCCAGCCGGAAGCAGGACAGTGCTGAGTGCTGTGTATGTCCGGGTGCTGGGCATGTCTGGGTGCGGGGACTGGGCACTGGGGGTGCTGAGTGTGAGACGTGTGGGTGTGCTGGATGGTGGGTGTTAGGTATGCTGGTTGCTGGGCACTGGGGGTGCTGGGTGTGAGACGTGTTGGGGTGCTGGATGGTGGGTGTTTGGTGTGCTGGGTACAGAGCACTGGGGGTGGTGGGTGCTGAGCGCTGCGGGTGCTGGGTGCTGGGCATGTCCGCGTGCTATGTGCTGATCACTGGAGATGTTGGGGGCTGGTTTGCTGGGATCTGGGCAGTGGTGTGTTGAGTGCTGGGCATGTTTGGGTGCTGGGCATGTCTGGGTGCTGCATACTGGGCGCTGGCTGTGTGGGGCAGTGGGGGTGCTGTGTGCTGGGCACGTCCGGGTGGTGGGTGTTGGGCAGTGTGAGTGCTGGGTTCTAGGTACTGGGGTGCTGGGCCCTGGTATTGCTGGGTACTACACATAACTGAGTGCAGGGTATGTCTTGGTGCTGGATGCTGGGTGCTGGAGGTAATGGGTGCTGGCCATATGCGGTGCTTCATGCTGGGCATATGCGGTGCTGGGTGGCTGTGCTGGGATTGCTGGGTGCTGTGTGTGAGGGTGCTGGATTCCTGGCATGTGCGTGTGCTGTGTGCTGGGCCCTGCTTGTGCCGGGTATGTGTGGGTGCTGGGTGTTGGGCAGTGTGGGTGCTGTGTGGCGGGGCCTGGGTGCTGGGCGGTCGCGATGCTGGGCAGTGGGCAGCAGAGAAGCTGCCTGCTGGGCATGTCTGGGTGCTGGTCATGTGTGGGTGCTGGGCAGTGGGGGTGGTGGGCGGTGGTGGTGCTGTGTGCTGGGCATGTTGGGCTGCTGGGTTTTGGGCAGTGGGCGTGCTGGGTGCTGGGTGTGTGCGTGTGTTGGTTTCTGGGCGCTGGGGGTGCTGGGTGCTGTGCACTGGGGTTGCTGGGTGCTGGGCATGTCCGGGTGGCGGGCATGGCTGGGTGCTGGGCCCTGAGGTTGCTGCGTGCTGGGCACTGGGTTGCTGGGTGCTGCTGGTGCGGGTGCTGGGGGCTAGGTGTTGTCCGAAAAGCGGATTCCTGCCCGGCGTGGAAGGAACCAATTCCACACGCTCAGGAGAGAGATTGTTTTATTCAGGCCTGGGTGCTCGGTGGACTTGCCACAAATGAAGCACACTGGGTCTAATCACCTTTCTGTTTGTATCCGTGCTTCTCATACATATTTTCAGTTTCTCTTTTACATATTCCTTAAATTTCCGAGAACCGATTATAATATTACATCATCCTAGACACACGCGCACTAAAACCTTTAGGGTCTCCTTGAGGGTCTCGGGTGGTCTCTGGTGATCGGCAGGGTAGTGAACTCCTCGTGAACCTGTTCTTTTCTTTCCTTATAAGGTCGAGGTTTGTCTCCGAGCAACGTCTGGACCCCGTTTGTTTACGGTTCTCGTTTCCAAGGTTACTCTTCACTAGAGTCTAACAATGCTTCCAGGAGACCCGATTTAGACTACAATTCTACACACCTGCAA
The DNA here is from genome assembly GCA_023333565.1 of Puffinus mauretanicus. NCBI lineage: Eukaryota > Metazoa > Chordata > Aves > Procellariiformes > Procellariidae > Puffinus > Puffinus mauretanicus. The sequence goes on from JAJKFH010003398.1 coordinate 12,891, forward strand.
ACACCACACCTGCTAGTTACCTAACTTCTAAGCCACAAGTCTTCATTGTGTAGAATTACAGAAGCGAGCGGTATGGAACAGTAGATACTGTACCTACTGCCTCAGTCCCCCCCCTTTGAGACTTACAATGTTGAGCATCATGAGTGTCACATCATTTAGTTATAAGCATTTGGTCTACAAAAAGACATGCATTGAATCATACAACAAGTAATGAGAACTAAGATGACGATCAGTGTTGCAAATAAGAACAACTGTCTGAGCCAATTTAAATTTGGAAGCCACAAAAATAACCAAGAAAGATCTTACCCTTCTCGTTCCTTAAATCCACAGGCTAAGTCCTTTAATTGTTGAATTTTCTTCGCAATTAACTGTGAATTATCACCTAGGTTCTGCAATACAAAAAGAAGACATGTTGGTTACTTCTCAGGCTAAAAGTTCTCAGATAGTTTGATTTCTCTCCCATTTTGGCAATAGAAATTGGGATTCAGCTTTACTGATCGTCATAATGCATATCAACAGGCTCCACATTTTCTACTCCTAAACCCACAATCTCCTAATTAATTTGGTTTCCTTTCTAACAAGAAATATTTTAAATATCACAGATAATTCCGCAACAGCTCTGGTAAGTCATCAAGTACGCCTTCAAATTAATTGCAATGGTTCCTTAGGTGTAGATGTCCACGGTCTAGGAGGTATTTTGTTTATTCTGGTGTAATGAATCCAAGAGTCTATTTCTTCTAATTCTGCAGCAGTGGTTGTTGTTAATAGCACTTGGAAGGGTCCTTTCCACTTTTCTCCAAAGGGGTCGTCCTTCCACCTTCGCAGGTAGACTTGGTCTCCTGGGCTGAATGAATGTACCAGAAATTCCAGGGGTAAAAGTGTCCTCAAAAGAACATATTTGTGTAAAGAACTCGCCATTTTACTCAAAGACAAGAGAGATTCAGTTAACACTTTTTCTCCTATTACGTGCATTTGGTCAAACCTTCCTGTCAGATTGACATTAGAAGGTTTACCACCCAGAATTTCCAATGGACTTACTTCTTCTTTAGCTCTTGGGGTTACCCTAATTCTTAACAAGGCAAGTGGTAAAGCTTCAATCCGTTTCAAGTGAGCTTCCCGACATATTTTAGAAATTTGTCTCTTTAATACTTGATTCATTCTCTCTACTTGTCTACTAAATTGTGGTCGTCTTAGTGTCTTACTCACATTCTTAATAACCTCCGCTACAAAATGTGGGCCTCTATCAGAGGACGTCTCTAAAGGGACTCCAAATCTTGAAATAATTTCTTTCCATAAGTGTTTTGTTACCTCTTTTGCCTTGTCGGTTTGCCACGGGAAAGCTTTTGGCCATCTGGAGAAGGTATTATTGGTTGCACCTTGGTAACTCTGAAAAATCTATTCGCCAAGACTCACCGGGAGTTACGCCTTTCCTTACCTCTCCAGGAGGGGGTCGGATTTGTATTTTCGAATTGTTCCTAAGACAAATCTCACATTTAGCACACTCCCTCACACTTTTAGCAATCAATAACATTTTAGTCCCTATTTTGCATACCGTTTTACCGACTCGACCATTGCTTCTGCTCCCATATGTGTCTCAGCATGGGTTGTGACCATCAATTTCTTCATGATTTCAGGAGTTACCATACATTGTCCATGCGAAGTAATCCATCATCCTTGATCATTCTTTTTGCACTGTAATAGCTTAGCCAACTTATTTTCTTTTTCGTTATCATTTGGGGATTCTATTTGAATTTCTTTGGATGCACAGCAACTTCTTTGGGTTTTTTTCCTGTGTTTTTTTTTTTTTTTTTTTTTACTGCTTCCAATAAATTTAAAATCTCTGTTCCATACTTTAAAGGTGAGCCACTGGCAGACAAAAGTTCTCGCTCTTTCCATATCACTCCATGGGCATGAACAACTCCAAAAGCATATTTAGAGTCTGTCTAAATATTAACTCTTTTACCTTTAGCCAGATCTGAAGCTCTTGTCCAAGCTGTTATCTTGGCCTTCTGGGCGGATGTATTTGGAGGTAATGCTTTTACTTCTTGGTCTTCGGTTAAAGTTACCGCGGCATAGGCAGCCCTCCTTTCTCCTTTCACAACAAAGCTGCTTCCATCGGTAAATAATTCTTCATCGGGAGTCTGGAGAGGGACATCTCTCAGGTCTGGCCTGCTGGCATATGCCTGTTTGATAACTTGTAAACAATCATGGTTAGGATCGCTCTGTTTTTCACTTGGCATTGAAGAAGCAGGATTTAAAATGGCACTTACTTCAAAATGATGTCATCTTGTTCCACTAACGGAGCTTGATATTGTAGCTTGAGGGGGTGCCATCTTGCAAATGGCCTTTTTTTTCTATCATTTCCCAGTCTTCGTTGTCCTTGGGAAATCCCAAATCCCAAATAAATTACAGTTTGTTTTGCAATTTGTGCTTTCTTTTCTGACAGCCTGTACCCAGCCAACAGTCTTGTCTTTGCAGATCTCAAGAGCATCTGCTCCCAATAGGATGTCATCAACACACTGAAGGAGGGTGATTAGATCTTCCTTACCGGACCAGTGTTCCAGTTCCTTGGTCAAGGCTGCTCCAAAGATGGTTGGGCTATTTTTAAACCCTCGTGGCAGCACAGTCCAGCAGAGCTGAGTTCTCCTCCCAGACGACAGATCTTCCCATTCAAAGGCAAAAATCTTTTGACTGTTTTCTTCCAGAGCGGTCGAACTCCTGTTTTCAATTCAACTTTTACCAGTTCCACATTTTTCGCTCTTCCTGGTTTGTCTGTCGCCCAATCAGAAGGGTAAACCAATTTCTTCAGATTCTTCTGTGTTTGTCTGTAAGAAATAAACTTGGGTTTGCCAGGCATTAGCTTCAGGAAAATGAACTTTTCCTTTTGTTTGGATCCAAGAAAAATGGATTTTTCCTTTTTCAAAGTTAATTTGTGCTCCCAATTTATTCAATAAATCCCATCCTAAGAGAGGCATGGTGCATTCCGGTATATATGAAAATTCATGCATCAATGTTCTTCCTCCGATTTGACAGTTTAAAGTTTTCAAAAAAGAGACCTTACCTCTTTCTTTCCCGTGACCCCAACAACAGATCCATTAAATTTACTCATTGGTCCTTTACATGTATTTATAACAGAATATTTTGCACCAGTGTCCACTAAAAAATTGACTCTTTTATTTCCCAGCTTTACTGGAACCAGGGGCTCGGCTGGGAGAATATCATTTTCTGCCCCAGTCCCCATCCTTCAGAATCCTCTCCCATCATAAGGAGATCAGCTTCAGGTGGAATTTGCTGTGGCCGAATCACAGCAACTTTCTTCTTCTCTGGACACTCATTCTTCCAGTGTCCTTGCTTCTTACATACAGCGCATTGATTGATCCCTAACGGAGTAGACTGTTCAACTATATTTCCACATCCTCGACTTCTGCCCCTTAAGTACCCTTTGCTTCTACCTCTCCAAAATCCTCTGCCCCTACCTCCAGCAGATCCTTGGGCATTCACAAAAGCAGCCGCAAGAATTGCAGCTTTCCGTTTCCCCTTTTTTTCTTTCATTTTCCATATTAGTTTTTTTCCAATACGACCCTCTTTTCTTCAGGAGTTAACAAATTATTTAAAAGAATTTGAATATCTTGCCGATCGGGATTATGACTTTTAATAATTGTTTTTAAAGATCTATACACCTTTTCAGGGTTTTCCCTATCGGATCCTGCCAATTCTTTCCAATTCATCAAATCAGAAGAAGTAAAAGCTGTTTTCGCAAACACTGGTCCCCCCCTTAGGCCCACAGCCTGAGGAAGGGGTGCTAACAAAACAGACCCCTCTTGGGTCCCAGTTCTGCCAGCTGTTGGACTAAAGGGATTACTTCCCCTTGCTTCAGTTTCAAAACTTTCATTTTCACTCGGTGCCACCAACATCTGTGTACCATCTTCCTCTTCTCCTAGTTTTAAACACCGTTTTCCTAGACTACAAGCAGAAGAACAATGCGGTTTTGGTTCCTTGTCCTCCATCATCATCATCATCACATTAGGATCTGAGTCTAAAAGTATACATTCCTTCCGAATTTCATGATCATTTCTCAAGGTAAAGAACAAGTCCACAGAAGGGGCCTCATCCCATTTGCCCTGTCGTCTACAAAATAACATCACTTGCAAGGTAGTATTATATTGCAGAGTTGCCAATTCTGGCCGTTTTTCCTCATCTTCTAATTTATACATTGGCCACCATTTAGTACAAGACTCAATTAATTTCTCCTTTCTCAAAGGATCTCCCCCAAATGTTCCCCAGTATTTTATGATGCATCCAAGGGGAGAGCAAGGTGTTACTTTAGACTATTGAGTTCCCATATTTTTGCCCAAAAAGAACGTTCTTAACCATGATTTCATATACTCCAGTCGTCACTGTCAAACGCATATGAATAAACCTTTTCACCTTTGGCCACAATTCCTTACCAAATGCATGCACAATTTTATACCCCAGCACAATATCTCTTTTACCTTAGCGTCGCACTGTTGAGTCGCTCACCTGCTCTGGTCGGGGAGAATACTCACGGAGTCCCCGATCAAAAGGGCGGTGCGCGCTGGAGTCCGGAGAGCAGGGTCTCCCCACGGAGAGCCGGCAAGTCGATGTGGGCAAGGCTTCACAGCAGTCCCACCTGGGTCGCCAAAAACTGTCGTCCAAAAAGCGGATTCGTGCCCGGCGTGCAGTTAAGCAATTCCACACGCTCAGGAGAGAGATTGTTTTATTCAGGCCTGGGTGCTCGGTGGACTTGCCACAAATGAAGCACACCGGGTCTAATCACCTTTCTGTTTGTATCCATGCTTCTCATACATATTTTCAGTTTCTCTTTTACATATTCCTTAAATTTCCGAGAACCGATTATAATATTACACATGCGCACTAAAAAATTTAGGGTCTCCTTGAGTGTCTCGGGTGGTCTCTGGTGGTCGGCAGGGTAGTGAACTCTTCGTGAACCTGTTCCTTTCTTTCCTTGTAAGGTCGAGGTTTGTCTCCGAGCCACGTCTGGACCACGTTTGTTTATGGTTCTCGTTTCC
>JAJKFH010003180.1:0-49591 GCA_023333565.1 Puffinus mauretanicus
CAGCCCCGTGCCCCAGGCCTACAGCTCCCGGCATGCCCCGGGAACCAACATGGCCGCCCGGTGGCCCGTGCCCCGGGCCTACAGCTCCCAGCATGCCATGGGAACCAACATGGCCGCCCGGTGGCCCGTGCCCCGGGCCTACAGCTCCCAGCATGCCATGGGGCACGGCTTCCTGCTGCCTGGCCTGAGGGCCGGCTCAGGGCCACGCCAGGGCTGGGGTGCTGCTTCCTGGATCCCGAGGCAGCGATGGGCACAGGGACAGGCTGCCAGATCCCGGGGCCAGGTACGTGGGCGGGCTGTCAGGGTCACCCCTGCCTGGCTTTTCCCAGCGAAGCCCCAGGAGGTGCCGAGGCTGCAGCCCTGGGGCCGAGGCTCCAGGAGCCGGGCATTTCTGTGGGCGCTGCTCCCTGCCAGGCCCCGCCGCCAGCTGCCGGCTGCCTGGGGCTTCACCCCGTTGTCTCCAGCTCTGCTTTCTGCCAGCGCCGGGGGCTCTGCAGGACATCTTGCCCACTCCCCGCCACCGTGCTGACCCACGTCTGCAGCTGGTCTGTGGTGTCCACGTCAGACAGCTCATTTGGGGGTGGCAGGTCTCTCCTGAAGCACCCTGGGAATGGGGACAAAGCAAGCCCCATCCCTCCCTTCTGATCTTTGTCCCCAGGGAGACCCAGTGGAGACGGACCGTGCGCTGGAGAGCGTCCTGCAGGGAGGTGACAGCCGTTGGCAGAGAGGTGCTGAGAGCCACCGGACAGCAAAGGCGTCCGGTGGCCGCAGAGCAGCCCAGGTGAGCTGTGAGTTCCCCCGTGAGAGACCCTGCTCCCAGGGAGCACCTCCCCAGAGAGCAAAGGCCGTATCCAGCCAGCTGGTGCTGGGTACGGCTACCCCAAGGGGTCTTCGCAGGGGGGACGGGGTCATCTGCCTGGTGGCTCTGACACAGACATGATGAGCTGAAGCCCTGTGGCCATGGCTGGCCGGTTCAAAGTCCCCGAGTGCCTCCACCTTTCTCCCCAGGAGTGTCCAACCTGGGCACTTTTTCAGGGCGTGACGGATGATGTGAAGATGGATGCTGGTGCTGTCCTGGTGGATCTTCCACTTGGGCACGGTGGGCACCCCCACTTCAGAGTTGTGGTGTCTGAGATCTGGGGCCACCTGAAGGCCCTGGCAGAGACCTCCAGGGAGTTTGTGTTCAAGGTTTTGATATCTTGGGGCTACAATGTGCTAGGGATATGGGGCGCTAGGGTTACAGCGAGCTAGGCTTATGGGGTTTGAGGGTTATGGGAGTTTACGCGACTTAGGATTAAAGCATGTCATTGGTCAGGATCTGGGTTTGCGAGCCCTGGGTTCCTGGGGTTAGGTTGGTTTGGCCTTATGTTGTGTTCTGGGTGGTCTTTTTTTTGGAAAGTCCTTTCGTAGCTTGCTTGCATTTTTAGGGTTTGGATAGGGGTCTTTGGTTTTTGTGTGATGTGTCTTCTGCTTGGTTTTTTTGCTGTCCTTGTGGTTTGTGTTGCATTTTCTGTCTTGTAACCACCGTTTGTGGTCTAATCTGTGTGACGGGGCTGGGCAGTGTCACTTCTGTTGTGGTCCAGCTCATTTCCACTGAGTCAGTAGGTAGGTGGTTAGGTATGGAGGGCTTGCAGTTTGTGGAGAATGACTGCCAGATGACCGACAGCCACTTCTGGGGTGTGGGAGGAGTTTGGGTCCATAGGTAGTGACTGCCAGAGGACTAAGTGTACTTCTGAATTTGTGTGGACTCCCAAAGAAATGGTCATTGCTCCTGCCTTGAGGAAGAGCCGTGGGATGACACCAGCGGCACAGAAGGACAAGGCTTCCCCAAGGGTACATGGCTTGTTGGTTATTGCTTTTGAGTAAGAAACCTGCAGAGAGGCTGCTACCATTGTTTAGTGACATTTTGTAAAGTCCTGGACTGAGCATCGCATGACTTGAAACATCACGGAAAAAAATGGTAGAGGTTTGTCAGCCTGTTCTGGTTGCTTCATTTTTGAACGTCTGCTTGTGGTAGTGACTTCCTACAGCCCTTGGCTCCTATCTCAAGGCATGACGTGTGCTTAGGGCAAGGTTCACCATCCATATTTCAAATAGACTTCTTGATCATTTTTAATTTTGGGGTGGCCACATTCTTCTCCGATCTGATTCGTTCATCCTTGATTTTGCCTCTTCGTGTGGCTGGCGAAGAGCTCGTAGGAGGAGCAGGAGAAGGATCAAAACTGCCGTTTCCGTGCTGGTCGCTTCTCTTCCATCCATGGTGTCTTTGCAGGAATCTCTTTTTAAGCCACTTGTCTGTTTTGTGAGGGGTAGTGGACTCAAGGGGAGACCTTGTGTTCCTCATCAGTGCCTCAGGAGTTTCCTGTCATTTTTTGTTTGTTTGCTTTTTGTTTGCTGTGCTGAATTTAAAAGGCTTATTGTAGCTCTTTGGATTTCTGTCATTAAAGGAAGTCTCTAGGATTTCTACCCAGGAGTGAGATGTCCAGAAAGAACTGTCCTTGTACACTGATGTCAGCCTTCAGTCTAGAGCACTGTCTGGTGGTGGTGTATTTTACTGGTAATGTAACTCAAGTGCATCTTAAATATACAAGCTTTGCCGTTGTTCCTGCTACGCCTGGGGGACGATTCTCAGCAGCACATAAACAGTGTGTTCTGCTGTGCTTTACCCGTTAGAAATAATCTGTCACCAGAAATGTCTTCCTTAGTGCCTGCACAGAGCAAGAACCTCCAATAGCAAGGGCATGCTGACCGTTGGGCAGCTTCAAAGCAACGGATAAATGTAAATAGGTTAAAAATCCAGTCCTGTGGTAGCAGTGTGTGCGTCCAAGTTCACCTGACTCTCCACACTTACTCAGCCTGTCACAACTTTTTGCGGGTAAGGGTGGATGAAGTCAGTATAAGCAGGTGTTGTAACTGGCCGGGCAGTTCATCTAAAGAAACGAAACGTTACCTTTGCTTGGAGTGCCATGCCTTTAGATCTGGGGGTGTATTGCCTTTTCCTTGCCTGGTGGGAGCACAGAGAACTGAGAGGTGTTTCCATCGGGGGGAGGGAAACCCATCCAACAGTCATCATAAGCCTCAGGGCTTGTGGTCCTTGATGGAGGCGTAAGTGCTTGGGACAGTTTTACTTCTAAGCCCTAAGCCCTAAGCCTAACCCTAAAACGAAACCCTAAGCCTATCCCTAACCCTAAACCTGAACCATAATCCTAACCCCGACCCTAACCCTAACGATACCCTAAGCCTAACCCTAACCCTAGCCCCTAACCCTAACGTTAAGATAAGGCCAGGAAGCAGGACACGGCGATAGAAAAAAGAGAAGGAGAGGGAGCAGGAGAAAGAGATGGAGAGAAAGGAAAAAATAGCAGCAGGCTATGGGACAGACAGGGAGGAATTAGAAACTACAGACAGGGAGACGGACAGAGAAAGAGAAAGACAAAACCAGTGATGGGCTAAAGGCAGAGAGGGAGGAATTAAAAAATGGGGGCAGGGGGCTGGTCTGTCGCCATAAACATAAATGGTCATTGGCTTCTTTGAACTTTCCATGAATGCCACAAGAGACACTCGAGCACCCTGAGATGTCCCTTCCCTTTGCTGGCCCTGCACCGCGGGCAGCCGAGCGCCACACGGCCAAGCCCGCTGCATCTGCCCCAGGCTGCCTTGCCCTGGCTGGCTGCTGACAGGAGGGGACACCAGCTGGTGACAGCCTGGGGGGGGTGACAGGAGGGACACCAGGCAGTGACAGGCCTTGGGGGGTGACAGAAGGGATACCAGGCAGTGACAGGCCTGGGGGGTGACAGGACACCAGGCGGTGACAGCCTGGGGGGTGGCAGGACACCGGGTGGTGACAGCCCGGGGGATGACAGGAGGGACACCAGGCAGTGACAGGCCTGGGGGGTGGCAGGACACCGGGTGGTGACAGCCTGGGGGGGGACAGGAGGGACACCGGCTGGTGACAGCCCGGGGGATGACAGGAGGGACACCAGGCAGTGACAGGCCTGGGGGATGACAGGAGGGACACCAGGCAGTGACAGGCCTGGGGGGTGACAGGAGGGACACCAGGCGGTGACAGGCCTGGGGGGTAACACGAGGGTCACCAGGCCTTGACAGGCCTGGGGGGTGACAGGACACCGGGTGGTGACAGCCTGGGGGGTGGCAGGACACCAGGCGGTGATGGGCCTGGGGGGTGACAGGAGGACACCAGGCAGTGACCTGCCTGGGGGGTGACAGGAGGGACACCAGGCAGTGCCTGGGGGGTGGCAGGACACCGGGTGGTGACAGGCCAGGGGACAGCAGGGACACCAGCGGCCCGGGGGGGTGACAGGCCCGGGGCTGATGGGCCCCCCCTCCCCTCAGGGGCGCTTGGTGTTAGGATGAAGAGCGCGGGGCCGCCACGCCCACGTGACGCGGGCCTTTTGTCATAATGCGCTGGGTCACGTGAGGCGCGGGCGGGGTGCAGTGTGCTGTTGCGTGTGCACAGTGACACGCTCGCAGCGGCCCCTGCGGTTGTCGGCCAGGAAGGCCATGGCGGAGCGCCGCAGCCTCTGAGCGCCGCCGGCCCGCTCGAGCTCAGCCCGCGCTGCTTGCCCTGGCCTCCTCGGGGAGGAGGAACCGCCGCGGGCCCTCACCTGGCACAGCGGCCGCGACGCTGTCTGCCACGGTAGACGCCATCACGGAGCAGGCACCTCCTGGCCCCAACCACGTCGTGCGTCCACGACAAGTTCGCCTCCAAGCTGAGCTATGACATGGTCACCTTCAACGGCCTCCACATCTCCCTGTGTGACCTCAAGCACCAGATCATGGGCCGCGAGGAGCTGAAGGCGGCCCGCTGCGACCTGCAGATCACCAACGCCCAGATCAAAGAAGGTGCGTGGGGGCGGCGGGCGCGGGGCCTCGGGCACCGCCCGGCTGGCGGCGTCGCAGACCACCCTGCGTCGGCCGTGGCCTGTGGGAGCCGCGCTCTGCTCTTTGTGGGTCATCCCCACGTAGCGTGAGCCAGGCTGGGGCCCATCCCGCCAGCGTGCAGCGGGACCGGGAGGGCAAGCGGCGCTGGGGATTAAGTGGGGTGGGAAGCCATAATGCGATTTGGCCACCATCGGTAGCTGTGACTTGTGTTGGGGGCCTCACAGAGCTGTTCTTCTGTAGTTGCTGTTCTGACAACTACCTTCAGAACTGTGTTTTAGACATGGAGCTAGGCGTAGAAGAATACGTGGCTGATGTGTGACATACGGTGCTTACAAAAGCTTTGGTTTCCTGGAATTCTTCTAGGTAAAATGAGAAGGAAGTGTGGGAGCATGTCTTGTAATAACAAACTTGCCAGATTTCTTTGAAATGTGGTGGAGAAAGCTGAAAGTGATAGAAAGAAAAGAGATGGCTAATTTGAAGAAAAGAAACCACGTGGATTTGGTGGATTTGGTGACTTAATTTTGACTTCAACTTGTTTTACTCCACTGCATTGGAAAATGGGGTTTGCGGCTGTTGCAGAAACTGCCCACTAGCAACATTTTGGATCGGGAGCGTATCTGTGAGTTAAAATCTGTGCAGACCCTTGAAAGCCGTCTTGCGCATGAGTGTTCTCCGTATCTAAATTATACCTTGGAATTTCTTGTTAATATAACTTCTTTTCCACACCAAAGACATGGTCATTCAGATGCTATTGATTCAGATGCTTGTGTTTGATTCTCAAACCCGAGGATTTCTTGAAATATACTGTTAGTGTGTTGAGACGCTAAAAGCGGGATGTTACATATAAAATGTTGCTTTTATATCTGTAAAGGGATTCTGCGCAGTGCTACGTAATTACATATGAACATGCATTCTTACGAATTGACTGATGTTTTTCTCTGTATTTATGTTGTTTTCAGAATACACAGATGAGAATGCCCTGATTCCTAAGAACTCATCGGTAATTGTTAGAAGAATCCCTGTTGGAGGAGTTAAAGCTACCAGCAAAACAGATGTTATGTAAGTATCCATAAAGCATTGTATTCTTTGTTAGGGGTTTCAGTGTGTTAACTTTTTTTATGGATATTAGTTTACAGAGGCGTGCTTTCTTGTTAAAGCTGCTGTTAATTTTTGGTGGCATGGGGTAGATTTTAATGTATCTGTCCCAAAGTGGACTTACATTTTTAGGCCTGCTGGGACATGGGGTTCGAACTCCAACCATGGTAACTTTTAAGATAATTCTATTGGGTTTGTTCTTGGGGTTGATTGTTCTGAGACCCAAGTTGTAGATCCTGTTTCCTCTACGTGCAGAGATTCCTTATTATATGTGTTTGCCTTTATGGCTTTTATAGTAAAGACAGATACGCATTGGAGCGTAAACGCATAATTTGTTCCCGTCTCAGAAGAGTCTGATTCTCAGTGTTTGACTATTTCTGGCATTTGGGGGGGATATGGCAGGTATTCTTATGCCCCGAATCTGGGTTTTTTGCATACTAGCTATAGAGGAAAGACCAAGGTTTACCAGTTGGCGAACGATGCAAACAAGAAGTTCCATTCGTAAGCGATTCCTATGAGTTTCCTCAAGACAATGTCCGTTTCAGGCAAGAGAAAAAGAACAATATCCTAACGTGTATTGCCTTTTGTGCAAGTACGATGAAGGAATAGTTAATCCTTTCCAAACTTGAAACTCAGTAAGCAGTTTAGCACATTACCAAATGTTACTAGTTATCTTGCTACGTCTGTTTTTACCCTAAGCTGGTATCTGTGCTCCGGGTTTTAGTTCTGTATTCCTAAGATTTACGGAGGACAGAGAATCAGGTGTATGGATTAAAATTGCAGCTATTCCAATGCAATGCTGAGTAGAGGATTATTGCTGTCATTTACGTATTCATACAGCCCAGTTCTATATCAGCTACATGAGCATTGTTTGAACGGTCATGTTTTCCAGCCGCCTTAAAGATAGGCCTCTCCACCACAATTAGTAGGTATTATTAGCTTGTGGTTTTGCCATGTCTTTCTAATGTTGGTTCTCAATAAATCAAGTAGACGGATGAGTTACACCGTGTCTCGAACAAAGAGTACAGCAGCCTCCCGGTACCCACGAGGCATCTGCAAGCAAAAAACCCTGAATTGATGTGGCTCTGCATCTCAACTTTGGGCGTATTCCTGCAGTAGTTGTTGCAGTGTTTTCAGGCACTCTCTAGTAATTCTGGACACCACAGCACTGTGCTTATAAACATGGCCTTGTTTTGGGGCTTAATTTAAACATGTCTGCTTAGTGCTGTCTTGTCAGTGCATCCTCTGTTTCAGGCACCCTCTCCTGGTATTGTAATGCTGCCCTAAAATGAGAGGATAGATGCTGCTAGCATCAAAGGTCAAATACATACCTGTATGTATAAGGGGATAAGGAAGGAATGGCACTGCTGTTCTAGCGTTGAAAATTAACCAGGCAGATTAGCCTTCTAGTCTTTCAGCTGTGAACATTGCAGAAACAACTGGTAGAGTGGTGAATGTTTGGGAATGATGAATGTATGCTGTAATGGTGGAGAGGCCTTCAAAAATGCGTTACTCTCCTTTTAGTACGCTCTTGAAGGTAAATGTATGAAGAAACCATGCTGTGGTAATCTAAAGGATGTACTTCCTCAACTTCAGGAGGTACGTGGCTGGTGGTGTTCTAGCAGTGGCAGGGAGCACGCGCCTTTCTATTTGTGCATCAATTGCACAGCAGCCTTTGAATTGCCTCTGCTCATGGGACAACTTTGGATGATGTGTGAATTGTTTGTTAATGACATCAGTGGTTGCATGGCTGATTCATGATGAGTAGCATGCAGATACAGATCAATGAGTCTGTGGAATCTCAGCAAGTTTTCAAATTTAATAAATATTTCCTAAAATATTGTAGCATTTTCAAGATTATCTTGAAGCAAATTCTGGCAACCAAGACCTTTTTTTTTTGTCACAGGTCTCCTAAATCACACAAAGGCCTAGGACCTGCTTTCAGGTGACATTTCTACTCCTATTTTTAGTCAATATCGCATATGTAACACATTGAGTATTTTGGCACTTTCATGGCTAAGATATCTGAACACAGTGCTTGGGCTTCCACAGAGAAACACTGTTCTAAAGACGATGCTGCTGCCATTGTTGTTATTTGTCAGATGACTGATTTTTTTCACTTAGGTAAACGTGCACTTGGAAGTGTCTAGACTATCACTGTCCTTTCTTAGAAACTAAAGGACTCTATCTGGTACCTATTTGTAATACTAGCGATACACAGATTGGCTAAAGTTACCTTCGTATTTTGATGGTTGATTATTTACGAACACAAAACTGTAGTACAGACTTCCTGGTTTTGATACTTACGTAGCAGCGACAAAATATCTGAGGACTTCCCCTTGCACTGTTGTGTTCTATATCTGTAAGCCTTAGAGTAATTTGTGACAAAGTAGAAATGGGATTCTGGGGGTTTTTTTTAGTTGCACTGAATGTACCAAGAGAGAACAGTTTATGTATATGAATAAATGTCCACATTCACTAGACTATCAGAACATAAAGTTTTGATGTTCAGGTTTTATAATCTGTTTTCAGTGCTTTATGTTTTTGGTACAAGTGCTTTCTTTGAAGTTCTGATCACCTTTATTTCTTCTTCTAGAAGTCAAACTGAGCCAGCGAGTGGAACGTCAAAAGCAGTATGTAAAAACACAATCTCGCACTTTTTGCTGCACGCTGCACTTAATGTAGCCTTGGATTAATTTTCCAAACATTAACTTAATAGATTTTCCAGTAAAACATAGTTATGTTGTAAATACAATGTATTTGATTCAGCATAGTAGAAACTGAGTAATGCCATCATTTGCACAGTTCTATCTAATGTGAATATTGGTGTTTGCGCCTAGTAATGCATTGTATTTCATACTGGATACGCTAGACTATTTCCTGAATGACTTTGTGTTGTACAGGTAACATACAATCGTTTTTAGATCACGTAGGTCCAAGGTTTGCACAACTGAACATGGTTTTTGAAAATGCTATCAAAAACCACTGAGAAACCATTATTGTTGTTAAACTTGGTACTGTTTCTTACTTTTGACTTGCGGGTTCAAACAAATACCAAAACCAACATGTCCCACACGTTTTGAGGACAGTTCTGTGCGGCTAAATGCTTCCTTTTCATGTCCTTAAAGACTTGGGTATTTGTTCCCGAAACTGTATAATTGAAGTGATATTGTTTGGGCCCCTCTGAGTGCATAGATGTCTTTAATAGATTGCTGTGAATTTAAATATCGTTGCTACACAAAGTGGTATTCTAAAGTTCTACATTTGACCTTTCCACTTTATCAGATGAAGCAGCTTAGTTTAATAGTTTGTCTGCAAATGGAAATACGTAAAACCCAGTGTCCAAATTTTGGCACAAGGTTAGAGCCTGGTGCATTTGTAAAGGGTAAAATCCCTGTCCTTTTTCTTAACCTCCGCCTGCAGTACATTTTTGGATCTGGGTGACTTCAGGGCTGGATGCTGCTTTAATTTCCCAAAGGCTAAGCTTTTCTTTAGGATACTGCCACTTTGAATTTCCGTTTGGAAAAGGGGCAGCATTTTTCTTCAGGTTTGAAGACACTGTCGTTCCGCTGCTAAAACAGAAATAAGTAACACAAGGAAATACTTGACTGGTAATGGTCTAGATCTTGATTTGCCACTTGGGTCGAACACTATCTGTAACTACGCATTTCAAAGTAGTCCCTAGAGGATAAAAATTACTATGTGGCATTTTTTATTTTTCATCTTTAAGTATAACTGCTTTTCCTTCACTAGAATAGCGTGAGGCATTACACTAGCCGTGGATCATTGGATCTGATCACTTGAGAAGCTGTTAGGATAACTTAATCTAGAAATTCATGAACTCTGGGTGTGTGTTCTGTGAAGAATACAGCCTCTGATGCTCGTGGAATGGTATACAATCAACTTAAAATTGAAAACTTTTCGTATGTAGGTCTAAAAACACTAAGTCTAAATCTGACATCCGTAATTCTATCAACGACTGGTTCGTGTTCCTTTTTGGACACGACTGCCTCTCATTGGGAGTTTGGGTGAGTTTAACTGGCCCAGTAGTTAACGTCATGCATTTATGTAAACCACGTTTAGAGTATTTGATCTAATTCAGATGGGGTTTTCTTTCTTGAAAACAGTTATTTTTCTCTTTGTTTACTAGCATGTGCATAAACACAAATCACATGTTCATAAATAAAGTTAACATTCTTTTAGCCTCGTGTGTTCCCTGGCATGTCTGTATTACACGTCTAAGTAGCACCTTGCCATAAGCTAACATAGATGTCTCAAAAAAAAATTAAAAAGAAGGAAAAATCCTGGAGGGGGAAGGAAGACTTAGTGTTAGTTAGAACTAATTAAAGTAAAGGAAAGACAAAGCAAAAACATTCCCTTCTCGTTTGCTCTGACTGTACCTGATTTGGGTTGTGGGTAGCCATAGGGAGGGTGGAAGCCTTGCATCTCTCTTTACACGTCCTCTGTCTCTCTCACTGTAAAAGCACTGCAGCCTCAGGTGCTTCCAGAGTTGGAGACACAATTAGCTTTATTCTTAAAGTTAACGCAGGTCTTGGTCTAAAGTGTGGGGGTTTGGGGTTTTTTTTGTTTTGTTTTGTTTTTTAAGTACACATATTTCTGAATGTTTTTCAAAGCAGAACCTGGATGTGTTAGTGTGGTAGGAATAAATCACTGCAAAGCTCGCCAATTGTTGTTGAACAGTAAAACAGCAAAACTACAATTAGTTGAGAGTTTTTTAAAAAGGATGCACAAAAGCTTATACTTTGAATACTTCTTCGTTGTCTTGCTCTTATGTTAGCTGTCATTCTACACTTCCACATTTGTGCTGCTGTCCTGCTGTTACTACAGCCAAATCAAGAAAGTGGATCCTTTTTGTTTTAGTGTTACTGGTTCAGTAACTGCAAGGGTCTCTGGTTGGTATTTGTCCTTAGAGGCTGCAGAAACGCCGAGAGTCATGCCCGTTGTTTTAGCGCCGTCCAGCACCACTGTGATCCTTCCCAGCTGAAGTTTTAGTTTAGCCAAGTTATCGGGTTTTCGGAAACCACTGTAATTTCCATGTAGCGCTCCAGCAGTGAGATCAGCCTTTTCCTCCTATTTCCTGTCCCCTTTCCCACTTGCTTTCTGTTAGTTTCTGTTTAGTCTTCTGTTTGAAATGGGAGTGAATACATTGACTGTCAATGCTGGGGTTTTGCGTTTGTTTTTGGGGGTTTGGGTTTTTTTCCAGTTCTTCTGCAGTATTATCTTAGGGTTGTATACAAGTTTCATGGAGATGTTGTTTCTACTTGACTGATTGGAGGGACTAGCAGGAAGAAATTCCACTTCAGTGGAAATTTAAAGGGACAAAAAAAAGACACAAGAGTGTAGGATCATTGGAAGATGGCCTTTGGGCAAACGTCCTAAATAGTACATTAATTGTCTATTTGCTGCTTTTGATAACTGTTGTTATGCTATCATCTCCTTTAAGAAATTAGTCTGTTGCCTGCAGGCCATGTAATAACTGCTTCCTAAAAAAATACAAGAGCTAATTAATAGTTTATGAACTGTTCTGTTTCAGTTATTGGTCAATACTAGACTGTTTAATGCTAGACTTGAAGAGAGAGCTTTCCTAACTTCTTGTTTGCTTCTGAAAAACCACTAAATGACAGTGGTTGTGCCTGCCATGAGAGAACATAGGCCTGTTTTTCCACATGTAACAAGGAGTGGCATATGGAGCGTGAAGCTGCAAAATACTTGATCAGGCTTCCTTTTTACCCTAACTAGGTACAAAATGTTCTGAAAAGCAGGGAAGTTGAAAGAAGGTCTCTTTTTCCAGAGCTGGGTGTTCCTCTCCAAAGGCACATTTTCAAGAACTCTTGAGTTCGTAATACAGTACTGGTGGATGTGCTTTCCTAAACGTATAGAGAAGGCATGATGAACTGGAGTGAGGAATCATCTTCTGCATGTAGATTTTTTTTTCCCTGAAGTCTGCAAAAACTGCTCCCTTGAATTCTTGCACTACATTAGGTAATAAAGGACATGAGCTTTTTCCAAGGAAGGGTTTTAATCTCTCTTCTGATCCGTTTAGTGACCTCTTGAGGAGAGCTGTTCCGTTTCCGTTCTAAGGTTTTGAACAACTGAAGACATAATAAGCAGTGATTCGAGTGTCTCTTTGATAATGTTTTACTAGGGTCAGCTTAACTGCTGCTTGTGGCGTAATATAATTCAATATACTGGAAAAGGAACAAGATAGGAGTTACCCTTTTTACTTGTGGAAAAACTGCACTTCAGTATTAGTCCTCAATAAACACTGCAGCCCATTACTAACCAGTGGCCTGAGGACTTTGTTCCTGCAAGCTCTTCCAGTAGGTAGCTGGGAAGGAGGAGTGTGGTTGTAATGGAGAAAAAAATTACAGGATTGTAGTTCGAACCCAGTGGTGGGTTACTTTTATGGCTGATGTCTTGGACTGGTGTTTTTATTTGGGGTTTGTGGGGTATGGTGAGGTTGGCATTTTTAAACTTGCTGACAGGAGGGGCAGAGTTCATCTTTCAGGGCTGATACGGCTGTGCTTTATTTTGACAGGCAACTACTGTGTTCCTAAAAGCATAACCATGTGCGTTTATAAAGGATGAGACATTTACTGATTAATTTACAAACCAGACTGAAAAGAAGTTTCCTGTAGTGATGCTTCCTTCTCAAATAGATATTTTTTTAAAATCCTTTTTGGCTGAAAATTGATAGCTTCCTTACCGCTTTGATTTTTAAGCAGCTGTGAGCATTTGACAAGGGTCCCTCTCTGAGATATTCTGGAGCAATAAGTTGATCTCCAGCGGGTTTGGTTAGTTTAGCTTCTTCTCCTTACCCACATAGGCACTCTTAAGCTGTCACAGGTTTGGACTTTGTTTTGAACAAATACAAATTACACTAGGTTGGAAATGACTCTTTCAGTGACACTCGGAGGATATAGTGCAGACTTTCAGACTACAGTAGAGGTTAACTATTGCTCTGTTTTGATTGTAGAACTTGAATATGTGTTTAATTTTTTGTGAACAGATTGATGACTCTTCTGCATCTATTTCTCTGGCCCAGCTTACTAAGGTACATATATATTCTTAAAAAAAAAAAGTGTTTGCTTTGTATTTGTAAATCTTATACTGTGATCTATAGCTGGATAACTGTTGTAATGTGAACAAACCTTTAATTTAATTTTTAATAATTTAAAGTATTTCTTTTAACTTTAAAATGTGTGTATCTTTTGATACTATCCTGTAAAGAGTAGTTGCCAGTTTGGGAAGATAGAAGGGGGAGGACCTTATCAGCCTCAACGTAATGTTGCAGTATTACTCATCTTCAAGACACAAAGAAGCAGCACTTCAGAAGCTGTTTACCATTTTTCATACTTTTCGTTCATTTTGCATTGGAAACTAACACAATTTTCACAGAAGAATTTAATTGGCTGTAAGTGACGGACATTTCAGGGGGGTTTGCAAGAGCCAAAATAGAAGCGTTTCTGGAACATGGACAACTGCATGGCTATTTTTGAATTGCTAGGCACTACAGTTATAGATCAATTCTCTGAATGCTGCACAATTTCATACACTGTAGTATATATACAGTGGACGACACAATCTAATTTGTTTGATCGCAGACTGTGTAAATTGTGTAAACGTACCTAATTGTTTACGGGAAAATACCGATGCGTATGTGTGGCATATTAGCAAATGTGACCTTCTGAAACTGTTGTAATGCCATGTTTTGCTACGGAACTGCTGGCATTTTTTGCTCAACAACATGTAACTTTGTCTGGGAAAGCACTAGGGATTGCACTTTGTGAAAAGGCGTAGGGCTAGCCAATTAAATGACTAGTCTTTAAAGTTACAAAGATTAAAGAAGGCAGGGCCTAATGCAGAGGAGCTAGTTCTTTCTTCTGCAAATAAAGGCTGGAGTTCCTTTCCCGGAAAGAAAAATCTCTTCCCACTGGTAACTTCTTCCCTCTCTCACTGCAGAAATTAAATTGTGGACATTTGGTAAGAAAAAAAAAATAGTTTGGAAGGTAGCCACCAGGAGAAATTGGTCTCCATTAGCGCTGTCCCTAAACATGTCCTTGGTTCTGTAAACTCAGGTGAAGTTTTACTCTAAAATGTGAAAAACTGTCCAAGTGGTGTACACATTTAAGCTTTCGAGAAAATGTAAGTATTTCCGAAAAATAGAGGAACATAAAATAAAGCCGCTCAAAACGGTTCCTTACTCTAACCTCCTCAGTGCAGACTGGCTTAGCATGGAGGCAATGTGTTGTAAAGAGTTTTCTGTTTTATTATGCATTAAATGCCATATTTGAATTTTGGTCTATTCCTAGTAATGTCTTGTGGGTTTTGGATGTGTTTTGTAAACCGCTTGGGTTCAAACAAATTCGTCAAGTATCTGTAAAGTCTTCTGTAAATGTTAATGGAAATGATTTCATAGATGTCGATCTGGATTATGTTACAGTTGAGAAAAAGCTGTGTATATGAAACAACCCTTTAATAAAATGCTGAAACAAGCTGGTTGCTTTTATGAATGAATGCATCTAAAACCAAAACCGTGAGTGGTTGATCTGAATGATAGGTGCTTGAGGGTCCAAATCATTTACAGTCACTCCCTTAGACCCTGCTTGTATCTGTACTGGTGTGCAATAAAAACATTTGAACAAAGACTACTTTAAAAAAATCAGCTGGCTTCAATAATTTGAAGATCCAGTTCTGCATAAGGTTTATATTACAATTTGTATGTTAAAAGGACACGGTCAACTGGAAAAAACTGCAGGTTTTGCTTATTGTAGTTAAATTGCTTCCTGTGAAGAAGTTAGTGGGGGGGAACATGAAGAGCCTAAGGTTTTGAGTACCCAGGAATGCTCTTTTCAAGTAGGTTAACAGGCACGTAAACATCCCGTAATGATGTAAGGACTCCCCAGAACATCTGTCGGACAACTCTGTTTCATATAAGCAGCTGTTTTCATGCAACCTCAGCTGGCGTTGTGCTGCTCTTTACAGGATTGGGTGAGTGGTGTTCTCTTTGGCAGCGTGGGCTTAAATGTGTTTCTAATGTATGTGTCAAATAATTACCTGTTAAACAGACTGCCAATCTGGCTGACGCCAATGCTTCCGAAGAAGATAAAATAAAAGCTATGATGATACAGTCTTGCCAGGAATATGATCCAATCAAGTAAGTGTTGATAATGTCAAATCTGTTCTTTGAGGATTATGGAAAAATTGTAGAGATGTTTGTTTTAACGAGAGAGACACATGCATACCTTTTTCTTCTTTGCCCCAAACCTTTTAGTTACATGAAGAAGCCCTGGGGTCCACCTCCACCATCATACGCTTGCTTTCGTTGCGGAAAACCTGGCCACTATATAAAGAACCGCCCAACAAATGGGGTAAGACTGTGGGGAACTTCTGGTGTTACTTAGCTTTTCATTTTTTACCTTGGCAGTTACGTAACAAATACATGAATACTCATATTAAGAATTGTTTCTCTTGGGGTGAAAGACAGAGGTTCATATGGCAATGTTGCAAAGCCCTTCAAAATCCAAGGGAAACCTGGCATTATAAATGTAAACTTTTCTTTTTTCTAGGTCATAGACATTAAGTATGTCCACAGATCTTTCTCTGTGAACTTTCATGCATATTTTTATATATTTCAATATTAGTGGAAATGTTTCTGGTTTTACCTCTGTTTAATGACAGTTCACCGTTTTTAGTATTTCATATAAAACCAAGATGTTTCTGTTGACCCCATCTATTGAATATTTGCGTGTTTTAATTACACAAGTTGAGTATTCATGCCATTTAACGCTAGTCACTGAATGTACATGCACGAGGTATGGGTTCAACCTTCATATACAGATGGTGAATATAAGTTTCCCCAGTGACTGCTTCAGAGCACCGAATTAAGCTCTCGCTCTGAACTGCGCTTTGGAGGAGGAGCGGGTTTGTGTCTCTTCTCTGAACGGATGGTGGGCTAAGGGATATTTCACCCTTAAGGCACGTGAAGTTAAGCCAAAGAATGACGAATGAGTTCAAAACACTGCTCAAGCCTTTGGAACATCCTGGCTATATTCATTCAGGAAAATAAGTATTTTAGTTGAGCAACCCTTATGCTAGGTAAAAGGAGAGGATTAAAAGCTTTTGCTGCTTAAAATAGTCATTGAAAAGTCATTTTAAGTGTGGGTCTTAAGAGGAGATATGTCTGCATTTCTTTTCTTAACAGGACAAAAATTTTGAGCCTGTTCCCAGAATTAAAGAGCACAGGAATTCCAAGGAGTTTCATGATGGAGGTGAAAGACCCCAATACAAAGGGTGCTATGCTGACAAACACTGGAAAATACGCAGTACCAACTATTAATGCGTAAGTATGGAATTAATTGGACTGACCAAAAAGAGAGCGAGAGAAACCATGCGTGCATGTCTGAGTGGCTATGCAACCAAGTTGGCCAGCATCTGTAATTAGGGGGCAGGAAGCACTGTCATTGTGTCTTAACCATAGAATCTGTGATACTTTTGAATATTAAAATCGGGTGGTCCTACTGTTCATGCCCCTGGAAGTTGGTTAAACGTGTGGTATGCTAAGAATCTGTATTTCTGCAAAACATTTCAGTAGTGTTTGCAGTGGAGTCGTTCTCTCTGAAAGCTCGTTTTGCTTTTGGTTTGTGTTTCAGAGGCTTCTTGCAAAATTTAACAAGTAGCTGTTGGACTGAGATTTCCTCCCCCTCTGGCTTTTATCAAATCCCATGTGTGAAACAGACTGAAGTTTTCCTGTTGCTATAAACTAAGAAAATACTGCTGTGTGCTGACACGAGTGGCTGTTTTAAAATGCACTTGGTAGCACTTCTGTGTTTCTGTCATGGATCTCGTTTTGTAGAAGCTGTAACATAGACTTCTTCCATTTATAAAATGTAATTACTCGGAGACTAACTTTACCCTGAGCCTGCAATTTACATTTACCCTCCGGCAAAGGAGAGGTGGGATTCATTTCACCTGATTTCTAGCTGTCAAAAAATTATTTTTCTAGTATGAGGTAATTTCTTAGTTGATGCGATGAATGGGAGAGTTGTGCAGAAGGAAAATTGGTGTCCCCCTCCCTCTTCTAGTGTTGTGACTATAGAAAAGTAGTTTAAGCTAAATGCCTACGTTTTCGAAGGCTGATGTGGAGTGAGAA
Organism: Puffinus mauretanicus; assembly: GCA_023333565.1. Lineage (NCBI taxonomy): Eukaryota > Metazoa > Chordata > Aves > Procellariiformes > Procellariidae > Puffinus > Puffinus mauretanicus. The sequence continues at coordinate 17,171 of JAJKFH010003180.1, forward strand.
GAAGTCCATCTATTGTCTTCCTTTGATAAAATCCAAAGCTTGGAAAAGTTTTCCTTTACCTAGCTTGAACTTTTTTCTTTTTCCTTCCCCACCCCCCCTCCAGGGAAGCTTAGGCTAGAGGAAAGAAGAAAAAGCCTCCCTTTTCACCCGAGGAGCCCGAGTCCTCCTCCTCCTCCTCCTCCTCCTCCTCAGATGATCCTCTTCCAGATGAGTTGTTATGAGAAGAGTGCATAACTGTGCAGGTGATTACAGTGTTGGATATTGAGTGCATTTAGTTTGTCCATAGCCCTTTCTCTCCTAGAAAATGATATAGCCAACTCTGGTGACTTACTGTGGTCTGCAACAAACGGATAGTTAGGCATTTAATCCACATTCTTCTCCACGGGAGAGCTGGTTAAAACCTTCAGAACTCAAGCCTACTAATGGTTTTTTGAGATGTCTATCAGGTTCCCGTACAAAGACAACCAGCATTACCAAGTCTTCTGGGCCCCCAAGGACAATCAATACCCACAACTGGTAAGTAACTGTAACTTCAGAATTTCTTTAAAAAAATTACCTTCAGAGGAACTGAATGGGATTTCTTTCTTTTTCCTCTCCCCACTCCAAAAGGTCATCCAATGAGAGCCAGGCCAGTTCGCTCAGCAGGTGGCAGACCGGGCTGGGAAGTGTAAGTATTCTACAGAAATTCAATAGATGACTACTTGTAACCTGTTAAAAGAGGCTGTATAACGCATAACTTATACAACAGCTGATTTATGATGAAGCAAGTATGCACAGATAGTTGTGGAGAATCCAAGTGGTAATTAATTTTTAAATGGCTTCATTTGAATTGGCTTTAACAAAGGGCATCTGTGCTTGCACTAAGGTTATTTAAAATAAAACTCCGGTACATGACTGAAAACAGGACTCTGAAAAAGGAACGCTTTTTGAGGAAACCATAATTACCTATAAAAATTAAAGACAATTAAAGGATCAGATGGAAAGCCACCTTTTCCATTACTGGCTGAATAGGGCTGAAGAAATTGATTTCCCAATAGAAATCAGCCTCCAACATTCTTTTTTTAACAACTTAGTTGATACTGAATGAGCAAATGGTTGGAAAAGTCAACACTGTTATTTTACGACAATTTTGAATTTCTTCAATTTAGTCATCTCACATAGCCAAGACGCTTTCTCTCAGTTGGAGAGAGAGGAGTCTGTTTTACCTATTACCGCAGCGTCAAGCTAGTCCTTCCTTTTGGTATATGTTTGTTATAGATAGATTGTAAGAGTGCATTGTGTTTATAAAATCTTAAAGGTAAATCAAAAGAAAAACCAGGATCCATCCCACAGGTTGTCTAAAATCTCTAATTCACTCAGCAAGAAGACAACAATTCAGGGACAGGACCAGGCCAAATACCTCATGATGAGGCAACAACATAGGAAGCGTATGTGGAAGAAGTTAAAAGAAGTTCCAGAGAAGATTAGTTAATATCTGTGCAGTACTTTGAAGATCAGAAGTGTGATGTATTAAGTGTATCAAGGAGTGGCAGAGGAGCAGGGGGCACTTGGCACACGGGAGATGGGAGTCTCTTTCAAGTGTGGGCAGCCTCCATCCACAGGGGCAAAGCTGAGTATAAGGAGAGAAGACTGAAGGAACTGTTGGGGGTGAGGATGTGGAAGGCAAGTATGAGGATCAGGAAATGAGCATAGTCTCTAATGAACAGAAAGCAGGGAGAGAAATGCTTAAGTTGAGCACAAGAAGTGCTTGCCACCATGCTTCCGCTTCATTTGCTTTCCTCTTTAAAATCAGGGCAGAGCGTAGCAAACAGTGACACATGTTTTGGGGTTTCTTTAGAAGTTCAAATCGAGGATGCCCACATAGCGAACGTACCCAAAGGGCTCAGGCCCCAGCACTACCAGCATCAACACCAGTCTTTGTGCCTGTGCCTCCACCTCACTCGTATCCTCCACCGCCCCATGCACTTCCTCTTCCACCGCGGGTACCACCACCACAGTTTCCTCCTCAGTTTCCACCTGGTCAGGCTCCATCTGCTGGATGCACTGTCCCCCCTCCAGGATATCCCCCAGCTCCTGCAGACACGTCATCAGCTTGGGTACCAACAGCAGTACCAACGGCTCATTCAAATACCATCCCAACGACACAAGAGCCTCCTTCACAGAATCACAGAATCGTAGAATGGATTCGGTTGGAAAAGACCTGTAAGAACATTGAGTCCAACCGTAAACCCAGCACTGCCAAGTCCACCACTAAACCAATTCCCTAAGCACCACATCTACGTGTCTTTTCAATACCTCCAGGGATGGTGACTCAACCACTTCCCTGGGCAGCCTGTTCCAATGCTTGACAACCCTTTCGGTGAAGAAATGTTTCCTAATATCCAATCTAAACCTCCCCTAGAGCAACCTGAGGCCGTTCCCTCTCATCCTATCACCTGTAACCTGGGAAAAGAGTCCGACACCCAGCTCGCTACAACCTCCTTTCAGGTAGTTGTAGAGAGTGACGAGGTCTCCCCTCAGCCTCCTCTTCTCCAGACTAAACAAGCCCAGTTCCCTCAGCCGCTCCTCATAGGATTTGTTCTGTAGACCCTTCACCGGCTTCGTTGCCCTTCTATGGACGCGCTCCAGCACCTCAATGTCTGTCTTGTAGTGAGGGGCCCAAAACTGAAAGCAGTGTTCGAGGTGCAGCCTCACCAGGGCCGAGTGCAGGGGGATGATCACTCCCCTCGTCCTGCTGGCCACACTATTTCTGACAGAAGGCAGGATGCCATTGGCCTCCCTTATCTAGGGAGGAGTTTTACAGAGAACAACGGAGACTTAAAGAGGAGGAAGCATTTGGCTCAATGAAGTTGCCTTGTTTTTCATGTTTGTATTTCAACAGCATGTCGGACTGCAGTTATACTAAAGTGCATCTGACATAAGGAAAAATGACAGTGTTTTTTCCAATAGAATTTTTCGTTGCAGATAGTAAACATGCATAACTAAAACAAGACAAATGGAATTGAAAAATTTTATCAAATTCCTCAATTTGCAGTAGCATTATGTCAGCAGCTGAAAGAAGCTTTGACATAAGCGTATGGAGAGGAGAAAAAACCCAAACCAAATTTGGGAGGAAAAAAATTGGGGAGAATGACTGTTTTGAATTAACTTCATTGATTTTTTTGTGTGTTGTGGTTTTTTCCAGGTCCAAGTCTCCTTATAGTGCTTCACCTTACTCTACAAGTTCGTCTACCTGCTCCACATCAAGATCAGGTTCTTCCCACACTCGCTCCTACTCTCGCTCATTTAGTCGTTCCCATTCTCGTTCCTACTCGCGATTGCTGCCGTATCCAAGAAGAGGCAAAGAGAAGAGTCGTAACTATCGTTCTAGGTCAAGGTCACACGGTTATCAGCGTTCAAGGTCAAGGTCACCCCCATACAGAAGATGCCACTCACGGTCAAGGTCTCCAGTATTTAGAGGCCAGTCTCCCACTGAACAGACTATACCTCAAGAGGAAGGAGGAAGGGAGTATTTTAACAGATACAGAGAAGTTGCACCATATGATCTGAAAGCTTACTATGGCAGATCTCTCGACTTTAGAGATCCATTTGAAAAGGCAAGGTACAGGGAATGGGAAAGGAACTACAGAGAATGGCATGGAAAGTTTTACAAGGGCTATGCTGTTGGCGCTCAGCCTCACCCTCCAGTAAACAGAGAGAACTTTTCTCCAGGTAGGTTGGTCCACCTGGGACCAGACAAGAGAATTCACCATATGCTCGGGGACATAGGGAGGATGATCCTGCTGGGCAGAGCCCCCAAAATCACAATATAGCTGGAAATTACCCTGAAAAACCTTCTGAAAGAGAGAGCCATGGCGTCAAGGATCCTACAAAATCAAAAGAGAAGGAGGTGAAAAATCCACTGGGAGATGGCCAAGGAAATAAACATAAAAAGAGAAGAAAAAGGGATGAGGATGAAGGATTTCCCAATGCTGAGTTGTTAGCAGGTGCGAGAAAACCAAGAGAGCCAGTTCCAGCAGAAGACGTTAAAATGGACTCCCTGTTCATGGTCCCAAGCAGAGATGATGCCACCCCTGTGAGAGATGAGCCTATGGAAGCAGATTCTATTGCTTTCAAACCGATGTCTGAAAAGGAGAAAAAAGAGGATAAGCCAAAAGCAAAAATGGACAAGACAAAGCGGAAAGTAGAAGTGGCTGTTCCTCCTAAGACAGACAATATAATAAAACTAGCTCAAGCTTCCTCGAACGGAAATCTCCTCAAACGGAAAAGAGAAAGCAAGAAGAGAGAACGGAAGAGAGAAAGCAAGGATTTAAAGAACCTGACTCGCTGCCCTGATATTGCTCATTTACATCAGTTATTGGTGTTTGTGATTAAGTTTAGGGTTAGGGTTAGGGTTAGGGTTTAGTGTTACGGTTAGGGTTAGGTTTAGGGTTAGGGTTAGCATTAGGGTTAGGGCTTATCATTAGGGTTATGGTTAGGGGTTGGGGTTAGGTTTAAGGTTAGGGTTAGGGTTAGGGTTAGGTTTAGGGTTAGGCTTAGGGTTATCGTTAGGGTTAGGGATAGGGTTGGGCTTAGGATTATGGTTCGGGTTTAGGGTTAGGGATCGGGTTAGGGTTTCATTTTAGGGTTAGGTTTAGGGTTAGAGTTAGAGCTTAGGGTTACGGTTAGGTTTAGGGTGAGTTTTAGGTTTACGGTTAGGGTTTAGGTTATGGTTTAGTTTTAGGGTTAGTTTTAGGTTTAGGGTTAGGGTTAGGGTTAGGGTTAGGGTTAGGTTAGGTTAGAGTTAGGGCTGGGGTTCAGGGTTAGGGTTAGAGTTCGGGATATGGGTTAGGGTTTGGGGTTAGGGTTAGCATTAGGGTTAGGGCTTATCATTAGGGTTAGGGTTAGGGTTAGGGTTAGAGTTAGGGCTGGGGTTCAGTGTTAGGGTTAGAGTTCGGGATATGGGTTAGGGTCTGGGGTTAGGGTTAGCATTAGGGTTAGGGCTTATCATTAGCATTAGGGTTAGCGTTAGGGTTAGGGTTCGGTTTAGGGTTAGTCTTAGGGTTATCATTAGGGTTAGGGATAGGGTTGGGGTTAGGATTATGGTTCGGGTTTAGGGTTAGGGATCGGGTTAGGGTTTCATTTTAGGGTTAGGTTTAGGGTTAGGGTTAGGGCTTAGGGTTACGGTTAGGGTTAGAGTTAGGTTTAGGGTTATGGTTAGGGTTTAGGTTAGGGTTTAGGGTTAGGTTTCGCTTCAGGGATAGGATGAGGTCTTAGGGTTAGGGTTTGAGGTTTGTGGTTAGGGGTTAGGGTTAGGTTGGGCTTAGGGTTAGCGTTAGATTTAGAATTACAGGGTGGGTGTTTTTTGATGGTTAGGTTTATGATTCAGTTTAGCTTTAACGTTGGGTTAGCGTTACCATTTGGTGTTAGGGTTAGGGTTGGGTTTATGGTTCAGTTTAGAATTAGGGTTAGGGATTAGTGTTATGGTTAGGGGTTACGGTTGGGTTTATGCTTATAGGTTAGGGTTAGGGTTAGGGTTGAGGTTAGGGCTTAGGGTTACGGTTAATGTTAGGGTTAGTTTTAGGGTTAGGGTTAGGGTTTGGGTTAGGGTTTAGGGTTAGGGTTTAGTTTCAGGGTTAGGTTTCGCTTAGGGTTAGGGTTAGGGTTAGGGGTAGGGTGAGGTCTTAGGGTTAGGGTTTGAGGTTTGTGGTGAGGGGTTAGGGTTAGGTTGGGCTCAGGGTTAGCGTTAGATTTAGAATTATGGGGTGGGTGTTTTTTGATGGTTAGGTTTATGATTCAGTTTAGCTTTAACGTTATGGTTACGCCAAAGGGTTAGTGTTACCGTTTGGTGTTAGGGTTAGGGATAGGTTTATGGTTCAGTTTAGAGTTAGGGTTAGGGATTAGTGTTATGGTTAGGGGTTACGGTTGGGTTTATGCTTATGGGTTAGAATTTCAGTTTGGTTTAGGGGTAGCATTAATTTTTAGGGTTAGGGTTTAGGTTTAGAGTTGCGGTTTAAGTTTAGGGTTAGGTTTTGCATTAGGTTTAGGGTGAGGTGTTATGGTTACGGTATTAGGTTTGGGGTAGCGTTAGGGTTAGGGTTAGGGTTAGAGTTAGGGTTAGGGTCATTAGGGTTACAGTTGGGGTTTAGCGTTAGGGTTAGGGTTCGGGATTACGGTTAGGGGTCTGGGTTAGGATTAGCATCAGGGTTAGGGTTTAAAATTAGGATTAGGGGCTAAGGTTAGGGTTATGGTTAGATCTTAAGGTTAGGGTTATGGTTTGGGTTAGGGTTAGGCCTATGGTTGGGGTTAGGATTATGGTTCAGGTTTAGTGTTAGGGATAGGGTTATGGTTTCGTTTTAGGGTTAGGGTTAACGTTAGGGTTAGGGCGTAGGGTTACAGTTAGGAATAGGTTTAGCGTTAGGGTTAGGGTTAGGGTTCGGGTTAGGGTTTAGTTTTACGGTTAGGTTATGCTTTAGGGTTACGGTGATGTCTTAGGATTACGGTTTGAGGTTGAGGTAGCATTAGGGTTACTGTTAGAATTAGGGGTTCGGTGTTATGTGAGGGTTAGGGTTAGGGTTAGGGTTAGGTTTAGGGTTAGGGATAGGGTTGTGGTAAGGATTATGGTTCGGGTTTAGTGTTAGGGATAAGGTTAGGGTTTCATTTTAGGGTTAGGTTAGGGTTAGGGTTAGGGCTTAGGGTTAGGGTTAGGGATTGGGTTAGGGTTTAGGGTTAGGGTTTAGTTTTAGGCTTAGGTTTCGCTTCAGGGGTAGGGTGAGGTCTTAGTGTTATGGTTTGAGGTTTGCTGTTAGGGGTTAGGCTTAGGTTGAGGTTAGGGTTACGGTTAGGTTTAGGTTGAAGTTAGGGTTAGGGTTAGGGTTAGGGTTAGGGTTGGTTGGTTTTAGTAGGTGTTAGGGTTAGGGTTAGGGTTAGGGATTGTGTTAGCTTTATGATTCAGGTTAGGCTTAAGGTTAGGCTTAAGGTTAAGGGTTAGTGTTAGGGTTAGTGTTAGGGTTAGCGTTAGTGTTAAGTGTTAGGCTAATTGCTAGGGTTAGGTTTATGGTTCAGTTTAGGGTTGGGGTTAGGGTTACGGTTGGGGTTCAGGGTTAGGGATAGGGTTCGTTGTTAGGTTTATGTTTCAGTTTAGGTTTAGGGTTTAGGGTTGGGGTTCAGTGTTAAGGTTAGGGTTCAGTGTTAGGGTTAGGGTCAGGGTTAGGGTGAGGTCTTAGTGTTAGGGTTAGGGTTACAGTTACGGTTAGGGCTTAGAGGTAGGGATGGGGTTAGGGGTTTTCTCTTAGGGTTAGTGTTAGGTTTATGATTCAGGTTAAGGTTAACATTAGTGTTAGGCTTAAGGGTTAGGGTTAGGGTTTAAGGTTTGTGTTAGGCTGTAATTTTAGGGTTAGTATTAGAGTTAGAGTTAGGGTTAGGGTCATTAGGGTTACGGTTGGGGTTCAGGGTTAGGGTTAGGGTTGGGGTTCAGGGTTAGCGTTCGGGTTCGCGATTACGGTCAGGATTCTGGGTTAGGATTAGCATTAGGGTTAGGGCTTAAAATTAGGATTAGGGGTTAAGGTTAGGCTTATGGTTTGGGTTAGGGTTAGGCCTAGGTTTATCGTTGGGGTTAGGATTATGTTTCAGGTTTAGTGTTAGGGATAGGGTTATGGTTTTGTTTTAGGGTTAGGGTTAGTGATAGAGTTAGGGCGTAGGGTTACAGTTAGGGATAGGTTTAGCGTTAGGGTTAGGGTTTGGGTTAGGGGTTAGGGTTAGGGTTTAGTTTTAGGGTTAGGGTTTGCTTTAGGGTTATGGGGATGTCTTAGGATTACGGTCTGAGGTTGAGTTAGCATTAGGGTTATGGTTAGAATTAGGGGTTCGGTGTTATGTGAGGGTTAGTTTTATGGTTCCGTTTAGGTTTAACGTTAGGGTTATGCCAAAGTGTTAGTGTTATGGTTTGATGTTAGGGTTAGGGTTATGGTTTGGGGTTAGGGTTAGCATTAGGATTTTGTTTTAGGGTGAGGTTTCGCCTTAGGGTTAGGGTTAGGACTAGGGTTAGCTTTATGATTCAGGTTAGGCTTAAGGTTAGTTTAGGGTTAGGATTAGGGTTAAGTGTTAGGTTTAGGGGTAGGGTTAGGGTTAAGGTTAGAGTTAGGGTTAGGATTAGGGTTCAGGGTTAGAGATAGGGTTCGGTATAGGGGTTAGGGTTAGTGTGAGGTCTTAATATTATGCTTAGGGTTTACAGGTAGCGTTAGGGTTAGGTTTAGGGTTAGTGTTAGGGTTAAGGTTAGGGTTAGGGTTTAGGGTTAGGATTGGGGTTCAGGGTTAGAGTTAGGGTTCGGTATTGGGGTTTGAGTTAGTATTAGGGTGAGGTCGTAGTGTTATGCGTAGGGTTTACGGGTAGCATTAGGGTTAGGTTTAGGGGTTAGGGTTAGGTTGGGGTTCAGGGTTAGGGTTAGGGTTCGGGATTAGGGCTAGAGTTCGGGGTTAGGGTTAGCATTAGGCTTAGGGGTTAATGTTAGGGTTAGGGGTTAGGGTTAGGGTTAAGGTTAGGGTTATGTTTAGGGTTAGGGTTAGGCTTAGGGTTAGCATTAGTTTTACGGTTGGGTTTAGGATGGTTTGGGTTTAGGGTTAGGGATAGGGTTAGGGTTAGAGTTAGGGTTAGGTTTACGGTTAGGGTTAGCATTTGGGTTAGGGTTCGGGTTAGGGTTGGGTTAGGGTTAGGGTTAGGGTTATGTTTAGGGTTAGCATTAGTTTTACGGTTGGGTTTAGGATGGTTCGGGTTTAGGGTTAGGGATAGGGTTAGGGTTAGAGTTAGGGTTAGGTTTACGGTTAGGGTTAGCATTTGGGTTAGGGTTCGGGTTAGGGTTGGGGTTCAGGTTTAGGGTTAGGTTTCGGTGTTAGGGTTAGGGTAAGGGTGAGGTCTTAGTGTTATGCATAGGCTTTACGGGTAGCGTTAGGGGTTCGAGTTAGGGTAGGGTTTGGTGTTAGTGTTAGGATTGGGGTTCTTCTTCTTAGAATCATAGAATCATAGAATCATAGAATCAGTAAGGTTGGAAAAGACCTCTAAGATCATCGAGTCCAACCGTCAATCCAACACACCATGCCCACTACACCATGTCCCTAAGGGCCTCATCTACACGTCTTTTAAATACTTCCAGGGATGGTGACTCCACCACTTCCCTGGGCAGCCTGTTCCAAGGCCTGACCACTCTTTCAGTAAAGAAATTTTTCCTAATGTCCAATCTAAACTTCCCTTGGCGCAACTTGAGGCCATCTCCTCTCGTCCTATCGCTAGTTACTTGGGAGAAGAGACCAACACCCACCTCTTGATCCTCTCTCCCTCTCTTTCTCTCTCTCGTTGTTTTAATTACAAATTATTATTATTATTATTATTACTATTATTATTACTATTACTATTACTATTATTACTATTATTACCATTATTATTATTATTATTACTACTACTACTACTACTACTACTATTGGTGTTATTATTATTATTATTATTATTATTATTATTATTATTATTATTGGTGTTATTGGTGTTATTGGTGTTATTATTGGTATTATTATGGTATTATTGGTTTTAATATTATTACTGTTACTAGTATTACTATTATTGCTATTATTATTTTATTTCAAGTATTAAACTCTTCTTATCTCTACCCGTGAGTTTTCTTGCTTTTGCTCTTCTGATTCTCTCCCCCATCCCATTGCTGGGGGGAGGGCGAGTGAGCGGCTGTGTGGTGCTTAGTTGCCGACTGGGGTTAAACCATGACAGGGGTCCACCACAAAGATGGCTTCCATTCTGTCACATCCTCTGAGCTAAAACTGGCTCATCCTGGGACGTGGTGCCACCCACGCACGCGACCTGCAGTCCAGAAGGACCCCTGAAAAGACCTCGACGGCCTGCATTAACACACCGGCATGCACTTCAGATGTAAACACTGCCAAGTCATCTCTTATTTGCAACAGATACGGAGGGCCAAATTCAGCAAATCTAGCCTTACTTCTACTGAAACCTTCCTTACAGACAGCTCATCTTCTCTTTTTGGAAACTGTAGTAAAGACCTGTTCTAGCGCAAAGGCTCGAACCCTGCCTACGGTGAAGAAGCCCCAGTTTTCTTTCCTCACTGCTGTCTTGCTTCCCAAAAATCAATCAATACCGAAAGCTCTGTATGAACATTGCATAAAAAAGCCAATTGCAAATGCTTTTACTTGCTACTATTTTTGTCAGGGAAGGAACTAGCTTCTCCCGCTAGTTTTGCTACAGTTTCATGACCTTTAAAGACGCCAGTTCTTACCTTTGCTACGCCAATACAGCCTCACAGCTCAGCAAAATCATACTGCAGGTAGGAAACCTTCACCATACAAAGACAGGCACGCTACAGGAATACGTCACTCTCAAAGAACAGACTCTTGCAACCACTCCTCCCTTTGCTTAGCAAAGTTTAGGGCATGTTAGAAAACAACAACAAAAAAGCAGGGTTCTCTCTCACATTTTACGGAGCCCATGATATCAGCTGTTCAACATTAAGTCCAACTCCAGCCTGAACCCCAGAATAAGAAATGCCGTCTTAAAATTTCTGGAAAAAGGGAGGGCTTTGAAGTGGCAAGACCAGAGAACCTTCACGAAAGCACCGTCATGAAAGTACACATCCCTTATCACAGACCAACTGCACAGTGACCTAAGTGAGTGACGTCGTCTGCTCACGTGCAGCTCAGGGTCTCTTTTTTCATGAGCGCCGAGCACGTAGGTTGGAATTGGAGCTGAGAAGAAAACCATATGCAGTCAGTCTGGTCTCGTTCAAGTTCACATTTACTAGGAATCACAGCAGGTCCCATCTGTCTCTCCAGACCCCAACACCACTTCTGTGCAGCGTCCCGAGGAGCAATAAGCGCAGAACAAGAAACCTTCCTTCAAAATAAGGCCCACAGCCTGCTCTTTCAACAGGATGCACAGAGCACCAGCTGAGAACAACCTCTGCTTTACCTATGCCTAGCTCCGCTGCCTACATAAGGAGACCAGCTCCTAAATGATCCCGAGCCCTAAAACCACAGATCTTCCCTAGGGCACTGCTAAGGAAATACCAGAGCCCAGGGACACCTGGTCATTCAGCTTAAGTTGATGGGGAGAAGGACAGTGGACTAGAAAGAGAAAAATATGATGAGAGAAAAGAGAGAGGAGCTGAGAGAGAAAGAAAGGTACAGGGAAAAGGCTAGAGAGCTGGAGAAATCAAGAGAAATAGGGATGAGGAGCCCTGCAGAGAGATGGAGGAAGAAAAAGTAGGGGCAAGGAGCAGGACAGAGAGGCAGAGATGGGCGTGGGGTAGGAGAGGAAGAAGGAAGAGGGGGCTAGGGAAAGACAGGGACAGGGAGGAGGACGTCCAGATGGAGAAAGAGAAGGAAGGACAGGGAGCAGGACACAGGGACTGAGAAATAAAGAGAGGGTCAGATCCTGATGGAGACCAAGAATGGGGGGAAAGCCAGCAATGGGCTGGAGGACAGAGAGAGAGGAAGAGGAAAAGAGGGCTGAGAAGCAGAAAAGAGGAAGAGAGAACAAATAAAAGGGAGAGCCAGCTGGATGGGGCAGGGGAGTACAACACGAAACGATGGGACAGGCAGCGGGAGAGAGAAATAAAGACAGAAAAGATGGGGACAGGAAGCAGGGCAGAGGGACAGCGAGAGGAAAAAAGGGGCAGGGAGCAGGACAGAGGTGGAAAAAGAAGCAGCAGGAACAGAGCGGGAGAGAGAAGAAAAAGAAAGGTAGGAAGAAGGATGGGGGGCAGAGAGGGAAAGACAAGGAAAGGGAGTAGGACACAGATTGTCAGGGAAAGACAAGGACAGGGAGCAGGACAGGGCGATACAGAGAGAGAAGGGGAAAGACAGGCAAAGGGAAAGACAGGCAAAACTAAGGGACGGGGAGCAGGACACAGAAGGAGGTAAAAGAGCCTGGGCTGGGCAGCAGGACAGAGAGATGGAAGGAAAAAACAGCACTGGGCTGCAGGACAGAGATGGAGTGAGAAATAGCCGCGGCAGGGAGCAGGACAAAGTGAGAGAGAGGGGAGGGAACCTGAAAAGGGAGTAGGACAGAAAAATAGGGTGGGGGAGAGACAGGGAGCGGGACGGAGAAACAGAGAGAGACTTAGAGGGCGAGGGAGCAGGGCAGAGAGATGGCGCAAGAAGGGGAACAGAGATGGGCGGCAGAACAAAGGGAAGGAGAGACAAGAACGGGGAACAGGGAGCAAGACAAAGGGACAGGAGTGGAAAAAAACAGTGACGGATGCAGGACCGAGATGGAGGAATTTAAAAGAAGAGGCCAAAATGACAGCGAGAGAAAAAAGGAAGAGGGGGCAGGACACCAGTGGAGGAGAAAATCAGCTGTAATGGGCAGTGGGACAGAGAGACGAAGAAAGGAAAACTACAGAGCGAGAGAGAGAGGAAAGAAGGCACAGCCAACTGGACAGGGGGGTTTAGTGAGAAAAGGTGGGACAGGGAATGGGACAGAGAGAAAGACAGAAAAGAGAAAAAGGACCGAAGGACAGCAAGAGAAAAAAAAGGACAGGGATCTGGACAGAGATGGAGAAAGAAGCAGCAGGGAAAGAGGAAGAGAGGCAGAAAGAGGGAGACGGAGGCAGGAAGAGAGAGAGAACTAAGGGCTACGGGCAGGATAGAGATCGGAAGAAAGCCTGCGGTGGGCAGAAGAAAGGAGAGGGAGTAAAAAGGAATAGGGGCAGGGGGAAGGACAGAGCGACAGACAAGCACAACAAGGAAGAGAAAGAGAGAAACAGGGACAGTGAGCAGGGCCTCGGAGAAGAGAGGACGGGGAGCAGAACACAATAATAGAAGAAGAGAGGTATGGGGAAGTGAAAAAAATGACACAGAGGGAAATGGGAGGGGGGGCTGGGAGGGACTGCGATGCAGAAGAGGGGTGACACGGCCCCAAGGGGCTGGGACTCACCGCAGCTCCCGCCCTCTGCACTGCCAGGCAAATGTTACAGTTCAAGCACTTCTTTCTCTGTCCGTCTGTCCCTTCCTCCCTTCCTCTTCGGTAGCTCCACTTGCGTGCCTGTCCTCGCCTCAGCTGGGCCGCAGCTGGAGCAGAGCCCGCATCTCCCAAGACCAATATGGCTGCCCGGCAGCCCCGGCCCCAGGCCTACAGCTCCCGGCATGCCCCGGGAACCAACATGGCCACCAGGTGGCCAATGCCCCGGGCCTACAGCTCCCAGCATGCCATGGGGCACGGCTTCCTGCTGCCTGGCCTGAGAGGCGGCTCAGGGCCACGCCAGGGCTGGGGTGCTGCTTCCTGGCTCCCGAGGCAGCGATGGGCACAGGGACAGGCTGCCAGATCCCGGGGCCAGGTACGTGTGCGGGCTGTCAGGGTCACCCCTGCCTGGCTTTTCCCAGCGAAGCCCCAGGAGGTGCCGAGGCTGCAGCCCTGGGGCCGAGGCTCCAGGACCTGGGCATTTCTGCGGGCGCTGCTCCCTGCCAGGCCCCACCGCCAGCTGCCGGCTGCCTGGGGCTTCACCCCGTTGTCTGCACCTCTGCTTTCTGCCAGCGCCGGGGGCTCTGCAGGACATCTTGCCCACTCCCCGCCACCGTGCTAACCCACGTCTGCAGCTGGTCTGTGGTGTCCACGTCAGACAGCACATTTGGGGGTGGCAGGTCTCTCCTGAAGCACCCTGGGAATGGGGACAAAGCAAGCCCCATCCCTCCCTTCCGATCTTTGTCCCCAGGGAGACCCAGTGGAGACGGACCGTGCGCTGGAGAGCGTCCTGCAGGGAGGTGACAGCCGTTGGCAGAGAGGTGCTGAGAGCCACCTGACAGCAAAGGCGTCCGGTGGCCGCAGAGCAGCCCAGGTGAGCTGTGAGTTCCCCCGTGAGAGACCCTGCTCCCAGGGAGCACCTCCCCATAGAGCAAAGGCCGTATCCAGCCAGCTGGTGCTGGGTACGGCTACCCCAAGGGGTCTTCGCAGGGGGGACGGGGTCATCTGCCTGGTGGCTCTGACACAGACATGATGAGCTGAAGCCCTGTGGCCATGGCTGGCCGGTTCAAAGTCCCCGAGTGCCTCCGCCTTTCTCCCCAGGAGTGTCCAACCTGGGCACTTTTTCAGGGCGTGACGGATGATGTGAGGATGGATGCTGGTGCTGTCCTGGTGGATCTTCCACTTGGGCACGGTGGGCACCCCCACTTCAGAGTTGTGGTGTCTGAGATCTGGGGCCACCTGAAGGCCCTGGCAGAGACCTCCAGGGAGTTTGTGTTCAATGTTTTGATATCTTGGGGCTACAATGTGCTAGGGATATGGGGCGCTAGGGTTACAGCGAGCTAGGGTTATGGGGTTTGAGGGTTATGGGAGTTTACGCGACTTAGGATTAAAGCATGTTATTGTTATGGTCAGGATCTGGGTTTGCGAGCCCTGGGTTCCTGGGGTTAGGTTGGTTTGGCCTTATGTTGTGTTCTGGGTGGTCTTTTTTTTGGAAAGTCCTTTCGTAGCTTGCTTGCATTTTTAGGGTTTGGATAGGGGTCTTTGGTTTTTGTGTGATGTGTCTTCTGCTTGTTTTTTTTGCTGTCCTTGTGGTTTGTGTTGCATTTTCTGTCTTGTAACCACCGTTTGTGGTCTAATCTGTGTGACGGGGCTGGGCAGTGTCACTTCTGTTGTGGTCCAGCTCATTTCCACTGAGTCAGTAGGTAGGTGGTTAGGTATGGAGGGCTTGCAGTTTGTGGAGAATGACTGCCAGACGACCGACAGCCACTTCTGGGTGTGGGAGGAGTTTGGGTCCATAGGTGGTGACTGCCGGAGGACTAAATGTACTTCTGAATTTGTGTGGACTCCCAAAGAAATGGTCATTGCTCCTGCCTTGAGGAAGAGCCGTGGGATGACACCAGCGGCACAGAAGGACAAGGGCTTCCCCAAGGGTACATGGCTTGTTGGTTATTGCTTTTGAGTAAGAAACCTGCAGAGAGGCTGCTACCATTGTTTAGTGACATTTTGTAAAGTCCTGGACTGAGTATCGCATGACTTGAAACATCACGGAAAAAAATGGTAGAGGTTTGTCAGCCTGTTCTGGTTGCTTCATTTTTGAACGTCTGCTTGTGGTAGTGACTTCATACAGTCCTTGGCTCCTATCTCAAGGCATGACGTGTGCTTAGGGCAAGGTTCACCACCCATATTTCAAATAGACTTCTTGATCATTTTTAATTTTGGGGCGGCCACATTCTTCTCCGATCTGATTCGTTCATCCTTGATTTTGCCTCTTCGTGTGGCTGGCGAAGAGCTCGTAGGAGGAGCAGGAGAAGGGTCAACACTGCCGTTTCCGTGCTGGTCGCTTCTCTTCCATCCATGGTGCCTTTGCAGGAATCTCTTTTTAAGCCACTTGTCTGTTTTGTGAGGGGTAGTGGACTCAAGGGGAGACCTTGTGTTCCTCATCAGTGCCTCAGGGGTTTCCTGTCATTTTTTGTTTGTTTGCTTTTTGTTTGCTGTGCTGAATTTAAAAGGCTTATTGTAGCTCTTTGGATTTCTGTCATTAAAGGAAGTCTCTAGGATTTCTACCCAGGAGTGAGATGTCCAGAAAGGACTGTCCTTGTACACTGATGTCAGCCTTCAGTCTAGAGCACTGTCTGGTGGTGGTGTATTTTAATGGTAATGTAACTCAAATGCATCTTAAATATACAAGCTTTGCCGTTGTTCCTGCTACGCCTGGGGGACGATTCTCAGCAGCACATAAACAGTGTGTTCTGCTGTGCTTTACCCGTTAGAAATAATCTGTCACCAGAAATGTCTTCCTTAGTGCCTGCACAGAGCAAGAACCTCCAATAGCAAGGGCATGCTGACCCTTGGGCAGCTTCAAAGCGACGGATAAATGTAAATAGGTTAAAAATCCAGTCCTGTGGTAGCAGCGTGTGCGTCAAAGTTCACCTGACTCTCCACACTTACTCAGCTTGTCACAACTTTTTGCGGGTAAGGGTGGATGAAGTCAGTATAAGCAGGTGTTGTAACTGGCCAGGCAGTTCATCTAAAGAAACGAAACGTTACCTTTGCTTGGAGTGCCATGCCTTTAGATATGGGGGTGTATTGCCTTTTCCTTGCCTGGTGTGAGCACAGAGAACTCAGAGGTGTTTCCATCGGGGGGAGGGAAACCCATCCAACAGTCATCATAAGCCTCAGGGCCTGTGGTCCTTGATGGAGGCGTAAGTGCTTGGGACAGTTTTACTTCTAAGCCCTAAGCCCTAAGCCTAACCCTAAAACGAAACCCTAAGCCTATCCCTAACCCTAAACCCGAACCATAATCCTAACCCCGACCCTAACCCTAACCCTAACGATACCCTAAGCCTAACCCTAACCCTAGCCCCTAACCCTAACGTTAAGATAAGGCCAGGAAGCAGGACACGGCGATAGAAAAAAGAGAAGGAGAGGGAGCAGGAGAAAGAGATGGAGAGAAAGGAAAAAATAGCAGCAGGCTATTGGACAGACAGGGAGGAATTAGAAACTACAGACAGGGAGACGGACAGAGAAAGAGAAAGACAAAAATAGTGATGGGCTAAAGGCAGAGAGGGAGGAATTAAAAAATGGGGGCAGGGGGCTGGTCTGTGGCCATAAACATAAATGGTCATTGGCTTCTTTGAACTTTCCATGAATGCCACAAGAGACACTCGAGCACCCTGAGATGTCCCTTCCCTTTGCTGGCCCTACACCGCGGGCAGCCCAGCGCCACACGGCCAAGCCCGCAGCATCTGCCCCAGGCTGTCTTGCCCTGGCTGGCTGCTGACAGGAGGGGACACCAGCTGGTGACAGCCTGGGGGCTGACAGGAGGGACACCAGGCAGGGACAGGCCTGGGGGGTGACAGGACACCAGGCGGTGACAGCCTGGGGGGTGACAGGAGGGACACCAGGCAGGGACAGGCCTGGGGGGTGGCAGGACACTGGGTGGTGACAGCCCGGGGGATGACAGGAGGGACACCAGGCAGTGACAGGCCTGGGGGTGACAGGAGGGACACCAGGCAGGGACAGGCCTGGGGGGTGACAGGAGGGACACCAGGCGGTGACAGCCTGGGGGGTGACAGGAGGGACACCAGGCAGGGACAGGCCTGGGGGGTGGCAGGACACCAGGCGGTGACAGCCTGGGGGGTGACAGGAGGGACACCAGGCAGGGACAGGCCTGGGGGGTGGCAGGACACCAGGCGGTGACAGCCTGGGGGGTGACAGGAGGGACACCAGGCAGGGACAGGCCTGGGTGGTGGCAGGACACCGGGTGGTGACAGCCTGGGGGGTGGCAGGACACCAGGCGGTGATGGGCCTGGGGGGTGACAGGAGGGACACCAGGCAGTGACCTGCCTGGGGGGTGACAGGAGGGACACCAGGCAGTGCCTGGGGGGTGGCAGGACACCGGGTGGTGACAGCCTGGGGGGTGACAGGAGGGACACCAGGCAGGGACAGGCCTGGGGGGTGGCAGGACACCGGGTGGTGACAGCCTGGGGGGTGGCAGGACACCAGGCGGTGATGGGCCTGGGGGGTGACAGGAGGGACACCAGGCAGTGACCTGCCTGGGGGGTGACAGGAGGGACACCAGGCAGTGCCTGGGGGGTGGCAGGACACCGGGTGGTGACAGGCCAGGGGACAGCAGGGACACCAGCGGCCCGGGGTGGTGACAGGCCCGGGGCTGACGAGCCCCCCCTCCCCTCGGGGGCGCTTGGTGTTAGGATGAAGAGCGCGGGGCCGCCACGCCCACGGGACGCGGGCCTTTTGTCATAATGCGCTGGGTCACGTGAGGCGTGGGCGGGGTGCAGTGTGCTGCGACCTGCAGATCACCAACGCCCAGATCAAAGAAGGTGCGTGGGGGCGGCGGGCGCGGGGCCTCGGGCACCGCCCGGCTGGCGGCGTCGCAGACCACCCTGCGTCGGCCGTGGCCTGTGGGAGCCGCGCTCTGCTCTTTGTGGGTCATCCCCACGTAGCGTGAGCCAGGCTGGGGCCCATCCCGCCAGCGTGCAGCGGGTCCGGGAGGGCAAGCGGCGCTGGGGATTAAGTGGGGTGGGAAGCCATAATGCGATTTGGCCACGATCGGTAGCTGTGACTTGTGTTGGGGGCCTCACAGAGCTGTTCTTCTGTAGTTGCTGTTCTGACAACTACCTTCAGATCTGTGTTGTAGACATGGAGCTAGGCGTAGAAGAATACGTGGCTGATGTGTGACATACGGTGCCTACAAAAGCTTTGGTTTCCTGGAATTCTTCTAGGTAAAATGAGAAGGAAATGTGGGAGCATGTCTTGTAATAACAAACTTGCCAGATTTCTTTGAAATGTGGTGGAGAAAGCTGAATGGCACTGCTGTTCTAGCGTTGAAAATTAACCAGGCAGATTAGCCTTCTAGTCTTTCAGCTGTGAACATTGCAGAAACAACTGGTAGAGTGGTGAATGTTTGGGAATGATGAATGTACGCTGTAATGGTGGAGAGGCCTTCAAAAATGCGTTACTCTCCTTTTAGTACGCTCTTGAAGGTAAATGTATGAAGAAACCATGCTGTGGTAATCTAAAGGATGTACTTCCTCAACTTCAGGAGGTACGTGGCTGGTGGTGTTCTAGCAGTGGCAGGGAGCACGCGCCTTTCTATTTGTACATCAATTGCACAGCAGCCTTTGAATTGCCTCTGCTCATGGGACACTTTGGATGATGTGTGAATTGTTTGTTAACGACATCAATGGTTGCATGGCTGATTCATGATGAGTAGCGTGCAGATACAGATCAATGAGTATGTGGAATCTCAGCAAGTTTTCAAATTTAATAAATATTTCCTAAAATATTGTAGCATTTTCAAGATTATCTTGAAGCAAATTCTGGCAACCAAGACCTTTTTTTTTTGTCACAGGTCTCCTAAATCGCACAAAGGCCTAGGACCTGCTTTCAGGTGACATTTCTACTCCTATTTTTAGTCAATATCGCATATGTAACACATTGAGTATTTTGGCACTTTCATGGCTAAGATATCTCAACACACTGCTTGGGCTTCCACAGAGAAACACTGTTCTAAAGACGATCCTGCTGACATTGTTGTTATTTGTCAAATGACTGATTTTTTTCACTTAGGTAAACGTGCACTCGGAAGTGTCTAGACTATCACTGTCCTTTCTTAGCAACTAAAGGACTCTCTCTGGTACCTATTTGTAATACTAGCGATACACAGATTGGCTAAAGTTACCTTCGTATTTTGATGGTTGATTATTTACGAACACAAAACTGTAGTACAGACTTCCTGGTTTTGATACTTACGTAGCAGCGACAAAATATCTGAGGACTTCCCCTTGCACTGTTGTGTTCTATATCTGTAAGCCTTAGAGTAATTTGTGACAAAGTAGAAATGGGATTCTGGGGGGTTTTTTTAGTTGCACTGAATGTACCAAGAGAGAACAGTTTATGTATATGAATAAATGTCCACATTCACTAGACTATCAGAACATAAAGTTTTGATGTTCAGGTTTTATAATCTGTTTTCAGTGCTTTATGGTTTTGGTACAAGTGCTTTATTTGAAGTTCTGATCACCTTTATTTCTTCTTCTAGAAGTCAAACTGAGCCAGCGAGTGGAACGTCAAAAGCAGTATGTAAAAACACAATCTCGCACTTTTTGCTGCACGCTGCACTTAATGTAGCCTTGGATTAATTTTCCAAACATTAACTTAATAGATTTTCCAGTAAAACATAGTTATGTTGTAAATACAATGTATTTGATTCAGCATAGTAGAAACTGAGTAATGCCATCACTTGCACAGTTCTATCTAATGTGAATATTGGTGTTTGTGCCTAGTAATGCATTGTATTTCATATTGGATACGCTAGACTATTTCCTGAATGACTTTGTGTTGTACAGGTAACGTACAATCGTTTTTAGATCACGTAGGTTCAAGGTTTGCACAACTGAACATGGTTTTTGAAAATGTTATCAAAAACCACTGAGAAACCATTATTGTTGTTAAACTCGGTACTGTTTCTTACTTTTGACTTGCGGGTTCAAACAAATACCAAAACCAACATGTCCCACACGTTTTGAGGACAGTTCTGTGCGGCTAAATGCTTCCTTTTCATGTCCTTAAAGACTTGGGTATTTGTTCCCGAAACTGTATAATTGAAGTGATATTGTTTGGGCCCCTCTGAGTGCATAGATGTCTTTAATAGATTGCTGTGAATTTAAATATCGTTGCTACACAAAGTGGTATTCTAAAGTTCTACATTTGACCTTTCCACTTTATCAGATGAAGCAGCTTAGTTTAATAGTTTGTCTGCAAATGGAAATACGTAAAACCCAGTGTACAAATTTTGGCACAAGGTTAGAGCCTGGTGCATTTGTAAAGGGTAAAATCCCTGTCATTTTTCTTAACCTCCGCCTGCAGTACATTTTTGGATCTGGGTGACTTCAGGGCTGGATGCTGCTTTAATTTCCCAAAGGCTAAGCTTTTCTTTAGGATACTGCCACTTTGAATTTCCATTTGGAAAAGGGGCAGCATTTTTCTTCAGGTTTGAAGACACTGTCGTTCCGCTGCTAAAACAGAAATAAGTAACACAAGGAAATACTTGGCTGGTAATGGTCTAGATCTTGATTTGCCACTTGGGTCGAACACTATCTGTAACTACGCATTTCAAAGTAGTCCCTAGAGGATAAAAATTACTATGTGGCATTTTTTATTTTTCATCTTTAAGTATAACTGCTTTTCCTTCACTAGAATAGTGTGAGGCATTACACTAGCCCTGGATCATTGGATCTGATCACTTGATAAGCTGTTAGGATAACTTAATCTAGAAATTCATGAACTCTGGGTGTGTGTTCTGTGAAGAATACAGCCTCTGATGCTCGTGGAATGGTATACAATCAACTTAAAATTGAAAACTTTTCGTATGTAGGTCTAAAAACACTAAGTCTAAATCTGACATCCGTAATTCTATCAACGACTGGTTCGTGTTCCTTTTTGGACACGACTGCCTCTCATTGGGAGTTTGGGTGAGTTTAACTGGCCCAGTAGTTAACGTCATGCATTTATGTAAACCACGTTTAGAGTATTTGATCTAATTCAGATGGGGTTTTCTTTCTTGAAAACAGTTATTTTTCTCTTTGTTTACTAGCATGTGCATAAACACAAATCACATGTTCATAAATAAAGTTAACATTCTTTTAGCCTCGTGTGTTCCCTGGCATGTCTGTATTACATGTCTAAGTAGCACCTTGCCATAAGCTAACATAGATGTCTCAAAAAAAAATTAAAAAGAAGGAAAAATCCTGGAGGGGGAAGGAAGACTTAGTGTTAGTTAGAACTAATTAAAGTAAAGGAAAGACAAAGCAAAAACATTCCCTTCTCGTTTGCTCTGACTGTACCTGATTTGGGTTGTGGGTAGCCATAGGGAGGGTGGAAGCCTTGCATCTCTCTTTACACGTCCTCTGTCTCTCTCACTGTAAAAGCACTGCAGCCTCAGGTGCTTCCAGAGTTGGAGACACAATTAGCTTTATTCTTAAAGTTAACGCAGGTCTTGGTCTAAAGTGTGGGGGTTTGGGGGTTGTTTTGTTTTGTTTTGTTTTTCTAAGTACACATATTTCTGAATGTTTTTCAAAGCAGAACCTGGATGTGTTAGTGTGGCAGGAATAAATCACTGCAAAGCTCGCCAATTGTTGTTGAACAGTAAAGCAGCAAAACTACAATTAGTTGAGATTTTTTTAAAAAGGATGCACAAAAGCTTATACTTTGAATACTTCTTCGTTGTCTTGCTCTTATGTTAGCTGTCATTCTACACTTCCACATTTGTGCTGCTGTCCTGCTGTTACTACAGCCAAATCAAGAAAGTGGATCCTTTTTGTTTCAGTGTTACTAGTTCAGTAACTGCAAGGGTCTCTGGTTGGTATTTGTCCTTAGAGGCTGCAGAAACGCCGAGAGTCATGCCCGTTGTTTTAGCGCCGTCCAGCACCACTGTGATCCTTCCCAGCTGAAGTTTTAGTTTAGCCAAGTTATCGGGTTTTCGGAAACCACTGTAAGTTCCATGTAGCGCTCCAGCAGTGAGATCAGCCTTTTCCTCCTATTTCCTGTCCCCTTTCCCACTTGCTTTCTGTTAGTTTCTGTTTAGTCTTCTGTTTGAAATGGGAGTGAATACATTGACTGTCAATGCTGGGGTTTTGCGTTTGTTTTTGGGGTTTTGGTTTTTTTTCCAGTTCTTCTGCAGTATTATCTTAGGGTTGTATACAAGTTTCATGGAGATGTTGTTTCTACTTGACTGATTGGAGGGACTAGCAGGAAGAAATTCTACTTCAGTGGAAATTTAAAGGGACAAAAAAAAGACACAAGAGTGTAGGATCATTGGAAGATGGCCTTTGGGCAAACGTCCTAAATAGTACATTAATTGTCTATTTGCTGCTTTTGATAACCGTTGTTATGCTATCATCTCCTTTAAGAAATTAGTCTGTTGCCTGCAGGCCAGGTAATAACTGCTTCCTAAAAAAATACGAGAGCTAATTAATAGTTTATGAACTGTTCTGTTTCAGTTATTGGTCAATACTAGACTGTTTAATGCTAGACTTGAAGAGAGAGCTTTCCTAACTTCTTGTTTGCTTCTGAAAAACCACTAAATGACAGTGGTTGTGCCTGCCATGAGAGAACATAGGCCTGTTTTTCCACATGTAACAAGGAGTGGCATATGGAGCGTGAAGCTGCAAAATACTTGATCAGGCTTCCTTTTTACCCTAACTAGGTACAAAATGTTCTGAAAAGCAGGGAAGTTGAAAGAAGGTCTCTTTTTCCAGAGCTGGGTGTTCCTCTCCAAAGGCACATGTTCAAGAACTCTTGAGTTCGTAATACAGTACTGGTGGATGTGCTTTCCTAAACGTATAGAGAAGGCATGATGAACTGGAGTGAGGAATCATCTTCTGCATGTAGATTTTTTTTTCCCCGAAGTCTGCAAAAACTGCTCCCTTGAATTCTTGCACTACATTAGGTAATAAAGGACATGAGCTTTTTCCAAGGAAGGGTTTTAATCTCTCTTCTGATCCGTTTAGTGACCTCTTGAGGAGAGCTGTTCCGTTTCCGTTCTAAGGTTTTGAACAACTGAAGACATAATAAGCAGTGATTCGAGTGTCTCTTTGATAATGTTTTACTAGGGTCAGCTTAACTGCTGCTTGTGGCGTAATATAATTCAATACACTGGAAAAGGAACAAGATACGAGTTACCCTTTTTACTTGTGGAAAAACTGCACCTCAGTATTAGTCCTCAATAAACACTGCAGCCCATTACTAACCAGTGGCCTGAGGACTTGGTTCCTGCAAGCTCTTCCAGTAGGTAGCTGGGAAGGAGGAGTGTGGTTGTAATGGAGAAAAAAATTACAGGATTGTAGTCCGAACCCAGTGGTGGGTTACTTTTATGGCTGATGTCTTGGACTGGTGTTTTTATTTGGGTTTTGTGGGGTATGGTGAGGTTGGCATTTTTAAACTTGCTGACAGGAGGGGCAGAGTTCATCTTTCAGGGCTGATACGGCTGTGCTTTATTTTGACAGGCAACTACTGTGTTCCTAAAAGCATAACCATGTGCGTTTATAAATGATGAGACATTTACTGATTAATTTACAAACCAGACTGAAAAGAAGTTTCCTGTAGTGATGCTTCCTTCTCAAATAGATATTTTTTTAAAATCCTTTTTGGCTGAAAATTGATAGCTTCCTTACCGCTTCGATTTTTAAGCAGCTGTGAGCATTTGACAAGGGTCCCTCTCTGAGATATTCTGGAGCAATAAGTTGATCTCCAGCGGGTTTGGTTAGTTTAGCTTCTTCTCCTTACCCACATAGGCACTCTTAAGCTGTCACAGGTTTGGACTTTGTTTTGAACAAATACCAATTACACTAGGTTGGAAATGGCTCTTTCAGTGACACTCGGAGGATATAGTGCAGACTTTCAGACTACAGTAGGGGTTAACTATTGCTCTGTTTTGATTGTAGAACTTGAATATGTGTTTGATTTTTTGCGAACAGATTGACGACTCTTCTGCATCTATTTCTCTGGCCCAGCTTACTAAGGTACATATATATTCTTAAAAAAAAAAAGTGTTTGCTTTGTATTTGTAAATCTTATAGTGTGATCTATAGCTGGATAACTGTTGTAATGTGAACAAACCTTTAATTTAATTTTTAATAATTTAAAGTATTTCTTTTAACTTTAAAATGTGTGTATCTTTTGATACTATCCTGTAAAGCGTAGTTGCCAGTTTGGGAAGATAGAAGGGGGAGGACCTTATCAGCCTCAACGTAATGTTGCAGTATTACTCATCTTCAAGACACAAAGAAGAAGCACTTCAGAAGCTGTTTACCATTTTTCATACTTTTCGTTCATTTTGCATTGGAAACTAACACAATTTTCACAGAAGAATTTAATTGGCTGTAAGTGACGGACATTTCAGGGGGGTTTGCAAGAGCCAAAATAGAAGCGTTTCTGGAACATGGACAACTGCGTGGCTATTTTTGAATTTCTAGGCACTACAGTTATAGATCCATTCTTTGAATGCCGCACAATTTCATACACTGTAGTACATATACAGTGGACGACACAATCTAATTTGTTTGATCGCAGACTGTGTAAATTGTGTAAACGTACCTAATTGTTTACAGGAAAATACCGATGCGTATGTGTGGCATATTAGCAAACGTGACCTTCTGAAACTGTTGTAATGCCATGTTTTGCTACGGAACTGCTGGCATTTTTTGCTCAACAACATGTAACTTTGTCTGGGAAAGCACTAGGGATTGCACTTTGTGAAAAGGCGTAGTGCTAGCCAATTAAATGACTAGTCTTTAAAGTTACAAAGATTAAAGAAGGCAGGGCCTAATGCAGAGGAGCTAGTTCTTTCTTCTGCAAATAAAGGCTGGAGTTCCTTTCCCGGAAAGAAAAATCTCTTCCCACTGGTAACTTCTTCCCTCTCTCACTGCAGAAATTAAATTGTGGACATTTGGTAAGAAAAAAAAAATAGTTTGGAAGGTAGCCACCAGGAGAAATTGGTCTCCATTAGCGCTGTCCCTAAACATGTCCTTGGTTCTGTAAACTCAGGTGAAGTTTTACTCTAAAATGTGAAAAACTGTCCAAGTGGTGTACACATTTAAGCTTTCGAGAAAATGTAAGTATTTCCGAAAAAGAGAGGAACATAAAATAAAGCCGCTCAAAACGGTTCCTTACTCTAACCTCCTCAGTGCAGACTGGCTTAGCATGGAGGCAATGTGTTGTAAAGAGTTTTCTGTTTTATTATGCATTAAATGCCATATTTGAATTTTGGTCTATTCCTAGTAATGTCTTGTGGGTTTTGGATGTGTTTTGTAAAGCGCTTGGGTTCAAACAAATTCGTCAAGTATCTGTAAAGTCTTCTGTAAATGTTAATGGAAATGATTTCATAGATGTCGATCTGGATTATGTTACACTTGAGAAAAAGCTGTGTATATGAAACAACCCTTTAATAAAATGCTGAAACAAGCTGGTTGCTTTTATGAATGAATGCATCTAAAACCAAAACCGTGAGTGGTTGATCTGAATGATAGGTGCTTGAGGGTCCAAATCATTTACAGTCACTCCCTTAGACCCTGCTTGTATCTGTACTAGTGTGTAATAAAAACATTTGAACAAATACTACTTTAAAAATTAATCAGCTGGCTTCAATAATTTGAAGATCCAGTTCTGCATAAGGTTTATATTACAATTTGTATGTTAAAAGGACACGGTCAACTGGAAAAAACTGCAGGTTTTGCTTATTGTAGTTAAATTGCTTCCTGTGAAGAAGTTAGTGGGGGGGAACATGAAGAGCCTAAGGTTTTGAGTACCCAGGAATGCTCTTTTCAAGTAGGTTAACAGGCACATAAACATCCCGTAATGATGTAAGGACTCCCCAGAACATCTTTCGGACAACTCTGTTTCATATAAGCAGCTGTTTTCATGCAACCTCAGCTGGCGTTGTGCTGCTCTTTACAGGATTGGGTGAGGGGTGTTCTCTTTGGCAGCGTGGGCTTAAATGTGTTTCTAATGTATGTGTCAAATAATTACCTCTTAAACAGACTGCCAATCTGGCTGACGCCAATGCTTCCAAAGAAGATAAAATAAAAGCTATGATGATACAGTCTTGCCAGGAATATGATCCAATCAAGTAAGTGTTGATAATGTCAAATCTGTTCTTTGAGGATTATGGAAAAATTGTAGAGATGTTTGTTTTAACGAGAGAGACACATGCATACCTTTTTCTTCTTTGCCCCCAAACCTTTTAGTTACATGAAGAAGCCCTGGGGTCCACCTCCACCATCATACGCTTGCTTTCGTTGCGGAAAACCTGGCCACTATATAAAGAACCGCCCAACAAATGGGGTAAGACTGTGGGGGACTTCTGGTGTTACTTAGCTTTTCATTTTTTTACCTTGGCAGTTACGTAACAAATACATGAATACTCATATTAAGAATTGTTTCTCTTGGGGTGAAAGACAGAGGTTCATATGGCAATGTTGCAAAGCCCTTCAAAATCCAAGGGAAACCTGGCATTATAAATGTAAACTTTTCTTTTTTCTAGGTCATAGACATTAAGTATGTCCACTGATCTTTCTCTGTGAACTTTCATGCATATTTTTACATATTTCAATATTAGTGGAAATGTTTCTGGTTTTACCTCTGTTTAATGACAGTTCACCGTTTTTAGTATTTCATATAAAACCAAGATGTTTCTGTTGACCCCATCTATTGAATATTTGCGTGTTTTAATTACACAAGTTGAGTATTCATGCCATTTAACGCTAGTCACTGAATGTACATGCACGAGGTATGGATTCAACCTTCATATATAGATGGTGAATATAAGTTTCCCCAGGGACTGCTTCAGAGCACCGAATTAAGCTCTCGCTCTGAACTGCGCTTTGGAGGAGGAGCGGGTTTGTGTCTCTTCTCTGAATGGATGGTGGGCTAAGGGATATTTCACCCTTAAGGCACGTGAAGTTAAGCCAAAGAATGACGAATGAGTTCAAAACACTGCTCAAGCCTTTGGAACATCCTGGCTATATTCATTCAGGAAAATAAGTATTTTAGTTGAGCAACCCTTATGCTAGGTAAAAGGAGAGGATTAAAAGCTTTTGCTGCTTAAAATAGTCATTGAAAAGTCATTTTAAGTGTGGGTCTTAAGAGGAGATATGTCTGCATTTCTTTTCTTAACAGGACAAAAATTTTGAGCCTGTTCCCAGAATTAAAGAGCACAGGAATTCCAAGGAGTTTCATGATGGAGGTGAAAGACCCCAATACAAAGGGTGCTATGCTGACAACCACTGGAAAATACGCAGTACCAACTATTAATGCGTAAGTATGGAATTAGTTGGACTGACCAAAAAGAGAGCGAGAGAAACCATGCGTGCATGTCTGAGTGGCTATGCAACCAAGTTGGCCAGCATCTGTAATTACGGGGCAGGAAGCACTGTCATTGTGTCTTAACCATAGAATCTGTGATACTTTTGAATATTAAAATCGGGTGGTCCTACTGTTCATGCCCCTGGAAGTTGGTTAAACGTGTGGTATGCTAAGAATCTGTATTTCTGCAAAACATTTCAGTAGTGTTTGCAGTGGAGTCGTTCTCTCTGAAAACTCGTTTTGCTTTTGGTTTGTGTTTCAGAGGCTTCTTGCAAAATTTAACAAGTAGCTGTTGGACTGAGATTTCCTCCCCCTCTGGCTTTTATCAAATCCCATGTGTGAAACAGACTGAAGTTTTCCTGTTGCTATAAACTAAGAAAATACTGCTGTGTGCTGACACGAGTGGCTGTTTTAAAATGCACTTGGTAGCACTTCTGTGTTTCTGTCATGGATCTCGTTTTGTAGAAGCTGTAACATAGACTTCTTCCATTTATAAAATGTAATTACTCGGAGACTAACTTTACCCTGAGCCTGCAATTTACATTTACCCTCCGGCAAAGGAGAGGTGGGATTCATTTCACCTGATTTCTAGCTGTCAAAAAATTATTTTTCTAGTATGAGGTAATTTCTTAGTTGATGCGATGAATGGGAGAGTTGTGCAGAAGGAAAATTGGTGTCCCCCTCCCTCTTCTAGTGTTGTGACTATAGAAAAGTAGTTTAAGCTAAATGCCTACGTTTTCGAAGGCTGATGTGGAGTGAGAAGAAGTCCATCTATTGTCTTCCTTTGATAAAATCCAAAGCTTGGAAAAGTTTTCCTTTACCTAGCTTGAACTTTTTTCTTTTTCCTTCCCCACCCCCCCTCCAGGGAAGCTTAGGCTAGAGGAAAGAAGAAAAAGCCTCCCTTTTCACCCGAGGAGCCCGAGTCCTCCTCCTCCTCCTCCTCCTCCTCCTCAGATGATCCTCTTCCAGATGAGTTGTTATGAGAAGAGTGCATAACTGTGCAGGTGATTACAGTGTTGGATATTGAGTGCATTTGGTTTGTCCATAGCCCTTTCTCTCCTAGAAAATGATATAGCCAACTCTGGTGACTTACTGTGGTCTGCAACAAACGGATAGTTAGGCATTTAATCCACTTTCTTCTCCACGGGAGAGCTGGTTAAAACCTTCAGAACTCAAGCCTACTAATGGTTTTTTGAGATGTCTATCAGGTTCCCGTACAAAGACAACCAGCATTACCAAGTCTTCTGGGCCCCCAAGGACAATCAATACCCACAACTGGTAAGTAACTGTAACTTCAGGATTTCTTTAAAAAAATTACCTTCAGAGGAACTGAATGGGATTTCTTTCTTTTTCCTCTCCCCACTCCAAAAGGTCATCCAATGAGAGCTAGTCCAGTTCGCTCAGCAGGTGGCAGACCGGGCTGGGAAGTGTAAGTATTCTACAGAAATTCAATAGATGACTACTTGTAACCTGTTAAAAGAGGCTGTATAACGCATAACTTATACAACAGCTGATTTATGATGAAGCAAGTATGCACAGATAGTTGTGGAGAATCCAAGTGGTAATTAATTTTTAAATGGCTTCATTTGAATTGGCTTTAACAAAGGGCATCTGTGCTTGCACTAAGGTTATTTAAAATAAAACTCCGGTACATGACTGAAAACAGGACTCTGAAAAATGAACGCTTTTTGAGGAAACCATAATTACCTATAAAAATTAAAGACAATTAAAGGATCAGATGGAAAGCCACCTTTTCCATTACTGGCTGAATAGGGCTGAAGAAATTGATTTCCCAATAGAAATCAGCCTCCAACATTCTTTTTTTAACAACTTAGTTGATACTGAATGAGCAAATGGTTGGAAAAGTCAACACTGTTATTTTACGACAATTTTGAATTTCTTCCATTTAGTCATCTCACATAGCCAAGACGCTTTCTCTCAGTTGGAGAGAGAGGAGTCTGTTTTACCTATTACCGCAGCGCCAAGCTAGTCCTTCCTTTTGGTATATGTTTGTTATAGATAGATTGTAAGAGTGCATTGTGTTTATAAAATCTTAAAGGTAAATCAAAAGAAAAACCAGGATCCATCCCACAGGTTGTCTAAAATCTCTAATTCACTCAGCAAGAAGACAACAATTCAGGGACAGGACCAGGCCAAATACCTCATGATGAGGCAACAACATAGGAAGCGTATGTGGAAGAAGTTAAAAGAAGTTCCAGAGAAGATTAGTTAATATCTGTGCAGTACTTTGAAGATCAGAAGTGTGATGTATTAAGTGTATCAAGGAGTGGCAGAGGAGCAGGGGGCACTTGGCACACGGGAGATGGGAGTCTCTTTCAAGTGTGGGCAGCCTCCATCCACAGGGGCAAAGCTGAGTATAAGGAGAGAAGACTGAAGGAACTGTTGGGGGTGAGGATGTGGAAGGCAAGTATGAGGATCAGGAAATGAGCATAGTCTCTAATGAACAGAAAGCAGGGAGAGAAATGCTTAAGTTGAGCACAAGAAGTGCTTGCCACCATGCTTCCGCTTCATTTGCTTTCCTCTTTAAAATCAGGGCAGAGCGTAGCAAACAGTGACACATGTTTTGGGGTTTCTTTAGAAGTTCAAATCGAGGATGCCCACGTAGCGAACGTACCCAAAGGGCTCAGGCCCCAGCACTACCAGCATCAACACCAGTCTTTGTGCCTGTGCCTCCACCTCACTCGTATCCTCCACCGCCCCATGCACTTCCTCTTCCACCGCGGGTACCACCACCACAGTTTCCTCCTCAGTTTCCACATGGTCATGCTCCATCTGCTGGATGCACTGTCCCCCCTCCAGGATATCCCCCAGCTCCTGCAGACACGTCATCAGCTTGGGTACCAACAGCAGTACCAACGGCTCATTCAAATACCATCCCAACGACACAAGAGCCTCCTTCACAGAATCACAGAATCGTAGAATGGATTCGGTTGGAAAAGACCTGTAAGAACATTGAGTCCAACCGTAAACCCAGCACTGCCAAGTCCACCACTAAACCAATTCCCTAAGCACCACATCTACGTGTCTTTTCAATACCTCCAGGGATGGTGACTCAACCACTTCCCTGGGCAGCCTGTTCCAATGCTTGACAACCCTTTCGGTGAAGAAATGTTTCCTAATATCCAATCTAAACCTCCCCTAGAGCAACCTGAGGCCGTTCCCTCTCATCCTATCACCTGTAACCTGGGAAAAGAGTCCGACACCCAGCTCGCTACAACCTCCTTTCAGGTAGTTGTAGAGAGTGACGAGGTCTCCCCTCAGCCTCCTCTTCTCCAGACTAAACAAGCCCAGTTCCCTCAGCCGCTCCTCATAGGATTTGTTCTGTAGACCCTTCACCGGCTTCGTTGCCCTTCTATGGACGCGCTCCAGCACCTCAATGTCTGTCTTGTAGTGAGGGGCCCAAAACTGAAAGCAGTGTTCGAGGTGCAGCCTCACCAGGGCCGAGTGCAGGGGGATGATCACTCCCCTCGTCCTGCTGGCCACACTATTTCTGACAGAAGGCAGGATGCCATTGGCCTCCCTTATCTAGGGAGGAGTTTTACAGAGAACAACGGAGACTTAAAGAGGAGGAAGCATTTGGCTCAATGAAGTTGCCTTGTTTTTCATGTTTGTATTTCAACAGCATGTCGGACTGCGGTTATACTAAAGTGCATCTGACATAAGGAAAAATGACAGTGTTTTTTCCAATAGAATTTTTCGTTGCAGATAGTAAACATGCATAACTAAAACAAGACAAATGGAATTGAAAAATTTTATCAAATCCCTCAATTTGCAGTAGCATTATGTCAGCAGCTGAAAGAAGCTTTGACAGAAGCGTATGGAGAGGAGAAAAAACCCAAACCAAATTTGGGAGGAAAAAAATTGGGGAGAATGACTGTTTTGAATTAACTTCATTGATTTTTTTGTGTGTTGTGGTTTTTTCCAGGTCCAAGTCTCCTTATAGTGCTTCACCTTACTCTACAAGTTCATCTACCTGCTCCACATCAAGATCAGGTTCTTCCCGCACTCGCTCCTACTCTCGCTCATCTAGTCGTTCCCATTCTCGTTCCTACTCGCGATTGCTGCCGTATCCAAGAAGAGGCAAAGAGAAGAGTCGTAACTATCGTTCTAGGTCAAGGTCACACGGTTATCAGCGCTCAAGGTCAAGGTCACCCCCATACAGAAGATGCCACTCACGGTCAAGGTCTCCAGTATTTAGAGGCCAGTCTCCCACTGAACAGACTATACCTCAAGAGGAAGGAGGAAGGGAGGATTTTAACAGATACAGAGAAGTTGCACCATATGATCTGAAAGCTTACTATGGCAGATCTCTCGACTTTAGAGATCCATTTGAAAAGGCAAGGTACAGGGAATGGGAAAGGAACTACAGAGAATGGCATGGAAAGTTTTACAAGGGCTATGCTGTTGGCGCTCAGCCTCACCCTCCAGTAAACAGAGAGAACTTTTCTCCAAGTGGGTTGGTCCACCTGGGACCAGACAAGAGAATTCACCATATGCTCGGGGACATAGGGAGGATGATCCTGCTGGGCAGAGCCCCCAAAATCACAATATAGCTGGAAATTACCCTGAAAAACCTTCTGAAAGAGAGAGCCATGGCGTCAAGGATCCTACAAAATCAAAAGAGAAGGAGGTGAAAAATCCACTGGGAGCTGGCCAAGGAAATAAACATAAAAAGAGAAGAAAAAGGGATGAGGATGAAGGATTTCCCAATGCTGAGTTGTTAGCAGGTGCGAGAAAACCAAGAGAGCCAGTTCCAGCAGAAGACGTTAAAATGGACTCCCTGTTCATGGTCCCAAGCAGAGATGATGCCACCCCTGTGAGAGATGAGCCTGTGGAAGCAGATTCTATTGCTTTCAAACCGATGTCTGAAAAGGAGAAAAAAGAGGATAAGCCAAAAGCAAAAATGGACAAGACAAAGCGGAAAGTAGAAGTGGCTGTTCCTCCTAAGACAGACAATATAATAAAACTAGCTCAAGCTTCCTCGAACGGAAATCTCCTCGAATGGAAAAGAGAAAGCAAGAAGAGAGAACGGAAGAGAGAAAGCAAGGATTTAAAGAACCTGACTC